>PNEQ01051696.1:12339-27958 GCA_003012365.1 Medauroidea extradentata
CACCAGTTTTTTACTCACCTTCTCGCCCAACCAACAACACATTTTTTTCCTCTCCGGGTCCGACCGGAAATTGTCCGGAGCGCCACGTAACACTCACACAGCTGTAATGACCGCCAGGTATAGTAGGCCGATATTCAGCCGGCTTAAGGGCACCGTCTACCCGCGCGTGAGAGGCTCAAAAGCGACGGAGCAGTAAGGTCGACCTTGAAGCGCGCATCATATGCCGCGTCGCCTCAACGATCCAAGCGCTGAACTAGCGTACAAGGTTCCCGCTGAACAGTTTTTACTATGGGACTTTCAGCGACAACACTATCATTTTATCTTACGCGACGAAAGGGAAAGAGTCGCTCTACAGGTCTATAATATTCAGAATATCGTGAAAATGATTACTCTTACGTAAAAATCAGCGTCAAAAGTCCCAATTCGGTCACTTTCACACTAAAAAAAAAATCCTTGTTAGGAACGATAACAGTTAATGGCAAAATTATAGACCTGTACTAAGATCCTTAAATGCTTTTCGTAGCCTAACCGCGTGACAACATGTTGAATGGTTTTCGAATGAAATCAGGATTGTTAAAGGTCTGCGCGCCTCTTCACGATTCTAGTAGACGGCGCCCTTAAACCACGCAGGGTTGTCTACAGCTAACATGCAAGGTCTTGCCTTCTTGCTAGAATCGTTTAAGGGCGGTTCTAATTTTCATGCACCTACTCAGGCAAGTCGTTTATTTGTCAATATTCGGCACATTTACGTATGTTACTTTATCCTGATATGGTTTGAGAGTAGAGAACAAACTGAAGTCTTGTATGGTCACAACCCCAAAAAGGGCCTTTATATTTCTGAATTGTTTTTGGCATATAGGCAGACTCAAGCAATCGCACAAGTTCTACTGTGTGTGGACTATATACAGGGTGGGGCTGAATACGACCGACAAACCGCGGGAGGTGATTCCTCAGTAAATAATAAGCTCAAAATGTGCAGAACACTTTGTGTCTAACATTAATATTAACGATGAAATAAGCCTTTGAAGTTAGAATTTTGAAACGTTATTTTCACAAAATATGTGATAATAAATAACTTGGAAAGACAATACCCTGAACATAGCTTTATGTAGGTAGGCTCTTCTAATACATAGCAAATTATGGTAAAGACCTTCCACCCTTGTGAAAATAACAAGGGTAGTCACCCTCTATTTACATATATGTTTTGTAGCATCAGGAAATTAGAACATTTGATGAAGGTTTATTGAGCTGTGTGACTTATGTAACAAAAATGGTCCTCTTGTTGTAACTGTCTAGGACCTATCGTTTTCGTTAAAACGCACTTAAAGTCCGGCGTGGTGAGTTGATTTTCGTGTTATACAGTTAATGTCCACCGTCGCCTGTGCACTGTGAACAACGGAACACACACGTTCGCAGTATTGCCTATTTCGTAGGCTCTGTAACGGCACACCAATACTTAACGTGTTTTGAACGAAAACTATTGGTCCTAGACAGTTGCAACAAGAGGATCATTTTTGTTACATAAGTTACACAGCTCAATAAACCGTCATCGAATGTTTGCATTTCCTGACGTTCCATAACTTATATGTAAATAGAGTGTGACTACCCTTGTTATTTTCACAAGGGTGGAAGGTCGTTACCAGAATTTGCTATGGATTAGAAGAGCCTAATAACGTAAAGCTATGTTCAGAGTATTGCCCTTCCAAGTTATTTATTTTCACATATTTTGTGAAAATATCGTTTCAAAATTCAAAATTCAAAGGCTTATTTCAACGCAAATATTAATTTTAGGCACAAAGTGTTGTGCACATTTTGTGCTTATAATTTACTGAGAAATCACCTTTCGCTGTTTGTCGGTCGAATTCAGCCCCACCCTGTATAAGGAGGTGAAAGTACCCACCTAATGGCCGTGTGTTTGTGTGAGTGAGGCACGACATCAAGGGCGATGGTGACCAGCTCCTGTAGCGCGGTATCGCCTCTAACGCAAGACACTGAAACGGTGTGCAGTGGTATCGTAGATGACTGACACTTTCAGTGGTGAATCCACATTTTTATTGGTGGAAAGTTTTAAGCAAAGTCCATTGAGTGCTCCTAGAGTAGTTTCACACGAATCACTGGAGTAGTTTTCAGATATAACAGGTTGAAAAAGCTAATTTTAGCCATTTTGAGGAGACACGAAATTATTTTTCTAATAGACGTGACGCTTTGAAACGTCTCTTCAGGCATTGTTTGGAGTGTATTTTCTTTTCGTACATAGACACATTGAGCATATGTGGAATAGTTTCTTAAAAAAAAAACGTATTTGCGAACACGTTGCAACGCATTTTAAGAGCGTGGAAGGCGAGACCTCTAGCCTTCTTGTTCAAGCCGCTCATGTACCTTTTTATGTTGGCTAGAAAAAACCACGATGAGAGGGCAAAAACCGTATAGGGAGGGTTACAAGATTGAACAGTCCGGCGATGTGCAGGATTCCAGCCGGTAGACGTTTATTTAAAAACTGCTCAACATACGTGAGTGATGTCCTCTCAGGAATATTATTCAAAGAACGTTACGCGTGTATTTGTTTACCCATTCCAGACCCTACAGTAACCTAATTTTCTTGCAGCCGAAAATTTGTGTTTTTTGAGGTTGTTTTATTTAGGTATAAAAACCTTAGCGCAGAAACTGAAAAATAGTATAGAAGTGTACAATACACTTTTATCTTTAAGGTAAGCTAAAAGGGCTTTACGTCTCGTCGACAGCCAGGTCGTTAGAGACGGTGATAGACAACTTGGTACTATGACAGAAGCTGGGAGACGAGTTCGCTATGGCATTTGATAAGAGTGCGTGGTAGATAAATAAACGCTGAAAACATCAATTGATTTCTACGCTTTTTTCGAAGCCAATATGGATAAAATACTCAATGACAATCCTAGATAATGGTATTTGCCAACTTTATGAGTAAATATTTATCCAGAATTACTAATTCGTTACGCGTGATCTCTTGCGCCGCAGTTAAATGCAAGAGGTTCCGGCGTCAGAGATTGTGCCTCAGAAGTTCGTAACACTGGAAATAATTTTGTTCCAGCTACACGACAGAAAACCACTAGGTAACAGTTGAATGCCTTGCATGTAACAGTAGTTCTATTTTCTTTCTGCTGCAGTTCAGGTATTGCGTTTTAGCCGTAAACAAATAATTACGCCGCAATCAGTGTGACAATTTTTTTACATTTATAATTTTCTGACTGATTACGACCTAATTATACATTACCAGCTCAATCACCGTGTATGTACTGTAGTGCAAGTAAATAGAATTTGCGGCATAGTAACGTATTTAGTATTTTCGTTCTTAAAAAAAAAAAAAAGAGAAGAGAAGTAATAAAATTCAAGATGGCGGTTGAAACCAAGCCCTAAGACATCGAGTGGGGGTGGGGGAAAGATAAGCTACAACACAAGAAGACGCCGAAAAGGAAAATACGGGTAGGGCAACAATGCCGCACGGTTCAGGGCAGTATACTCTAAATCAGTATTGCAGTGCATTACGAGATTGCCAATAAATATACCTCTTTTTGATTAATGGAGTTATTTTTATAAACAGTCAGCTTTGGAGGAAGGATCACTTGAAAATACTTTTCCCATATTTCACGTACAGTTTTTCTTGTAAACCGAAAAACACTTTTCAAAATTTTCTCAGTATTTTACTTAATTATTCCAGTAACTATAAAAAAATTTATTTTGAAATTAGTATAACCTCTAAAGAAAATAAACCACACACTTTTCTAAAAATAGCTGTATAAGCCCCTGTGTAGCTTTCTCTTAAATGCTATATATGTGGTATTTTTGAGAGAGGACAAGATAATTTTAAAATATTGATAGCTAAATTAACCATCTTACCTTTTGGGCAAGTGCGAAACAATATTAAGAGCATTAAAATTGTGCATAGACATCATAGACTGGGGTTAGTTCTTTTAGATAAATTATGATAAGGTAACAAATTTGTAAATGACCTAGGAAATTTGATTTAGAAATGTACAAGAACTCATTTGTGGCAAAGCAGTGCAGTAGTTCATCAGAACAATCAGACACACTCTGCAGATTATTGACCTATGAAAACTGCCCTCGGGTAATCGACTTCTCCTGCCCGTGGACTCTGATGTGCATGTTAGTGGCTTTCCAGTTGATTACATGCCGCCTCCTCACATTCCTGCCAGGTGCTTTCATTGGTTTTGTGTTAAATGAACTCAGGTAGGAAAGAGTGTTAGTTGGAAGGTAAACTACGAGCAAGCAACGTTCCGAGAAACACGTATCGTAGTCCACGACAACTGTCAGAGTGGCTCAATCGAGGAAAAAATAATACCTGGCTGGGCTTTCCGTTTCTGTCCTGGTCTTCCCCGAGTTACCGGAAGATAACAGAAAACACATACTACACATAAATTACTCAGCACAACCAAACTGAAGGTAACTAGTCAATGCATTTACTGTATAACACATACACGAAATCAGAAAGTTTTGGACTGTGAATAAATAAAAATAAATAAATAAAAATAAAGGGCGTCAAACACAAAACAATGCCGTAAACATCAACTAAAGGGTCCTAGTTTTTGGAAGTCAAAATAATGAAACAACTAAAAGAAAAAGTAATAATTTTTACTGCGCAATATCTATGTATTACCAACTTTATGAGCAATTATTTTACCAGAGTGATTCAATAGGTTTAGCGCAATTTGTTGAGTCGGAATAAAATCAAAGAATTTTCTGTATGCAGTAAGTTATTGTGTTAGAGATATACGACATTCGGATAAAATATCTCCTGAAAACGGTAGCAAGTACGTTGGCAAAACGTTATTTTATAGTATGGCAATTTTTTTAATGGCATGGAGAAACCGCTAATTATTAAGTAAAGTATTTAGTATTAATTTTTGAACCACACTCCCTGAATCCTAGAAAACTTGTTTCAAGGAGGAAAATTGCCCGCGATTTTCTATGAATTAATTAATTTCTGCAATAAACTGCAGTACAATGTTTTACCATGTTACAGGGACAGACAAGTCATTGGGCATACTTTCTTAATTTTTTATCAGCATCAATTGCATGGTTTCAGTAATTATTCGCAGGAAAAAAGTTACGCGAAAATAGTATTTCAGAACTCTTGAAGCTAAACGTCCACCGAAAAAAAATAATTAATCTGTGATGGTGAGAACAGATGCCCTATCTGTTCTCACCATCATAGATTAATTATATATAGCGAATTTTCGTACCTTTGATTCTAGCAGAAGAAATTATGTTATAGGAATGCGTCCCTATGATGACATATTTGCTCTTAAAGTTTTTAAAATCGATCATTAAGGATTGCCTTGTTATGGTTTTCCTGTACCGACTTCCAAAAAGCTGGTCTGTCTCTGGCGAGTATATCAAACTTACAGGGGTGACATTTCAGGGTATCTTGGGGGGGGGAGGGGGTTTGCAAGATTTTTTTCGGTGACGGTGACCTTGTTGTATCTTTTTTATTAATTAAGCGTGTATAAATTAGAAACTTTAGTAATAAAATTTCAGTTTTATGTGCTTAGCTAAATAACAAAATACAAAATTATATTTTATACACTTAAAATTCCAAATCCAGGGGGAGGGGCATTTGCTCGCCCTGCCCCCCCCCCCTAAATGACGCCACTAAGCACACATGGGCGGACATGGCACTACTTGGCATGTGCTGCGTGCAGTGGCGCCGGGAGAAGTTATTTCCGACTGCCAGTGGAGCGTTCGAAAACAAAACACTCAGCGCAGCGATCGTAAGCTCAAGAATCTGGCGACTCGCTACGACCCTGGCCTTGCCACGCGAATCTCGCGCCGTTGCGATTATTTCGAGCGCAGCGTGTCGGAGGTCTTCTGGCTGTCTTCCACACTTCCCATCGGCGCCTTCTGTCTCCCAGCAGATCCCGAGTGTCTTCACCGCCGTCGTAAAACATAACGACGTCCTCGACACCTCCACGCGGTCCCCGGAGCCAGGATAAACTACCGCGGATTGCGCCGTGCTCGGCCGGGTGCGAGGGACGAGCTGGAAGCAGTAGTAATGGGAGAGTGGATGGCATAAGGAAAAACTTGTGGCTGCATTCCCAGTGTAAATATCTCAAGGCCACCGCTGCACCATCACGACCAGCACGTGTGTCCCCTCCCCTTCTACTGCTCGATAACTGTCCACCCACCAGCATAAATACATAACCAGACACCAGGTCATGGCAGAATATTCCATTGAACGGACTCGTCCTTCACGACTCTGATCAAGGACTGCCTTCGCCCGGGGCAAGGTTTTACTACCCCCCACCCTCCTTTCCCATCCCCTTTTTCCATCAGTCCAATCAACGCAACAGTAATAAACTTTGTGCTTGCGTAAATAACAGTATAACATTTTAGTACAAATACATAAAACCTGTACTTCACAGAAAAAAAAATATTGTGTGGCAGCTACAAAATATGTTGTGGGTATTCACCCTGCAAAATTAATTTAATGGTCTTAACAAAAATATTTCGTTGTCACCACTAAAACATTGTGGCGACCACTAAATTATTTCGTAGCTACTACAAAATAAATTAGCAGAAGACGTCCTACAAAATTTCCTTTCAGTATACTAGCTACCATTAGCAGTGTTTTAAGTATGTGCATTCTAATTATAAATGCTGTATTTATAACATTATATGGTGTTCACGGTTAATAAAAATACAACAAATACAAAGCTAGTAAAAGTCTTAATATTGGTAGATATTGTATCTGTTTTACACTCATTTACATTTCATTTCCCTGCTGCTACCTCACACGTTTAAAGTAACTTTGTGCTTTGTTTTATTTGTTTTAATTTGGTGTGTTACGTCCCCCAAGTTTCAGTTGTATTTTAAAAATGGAGAATAAATCGACCATCAGCATTCTCTCCTGAATATTTCAGAAAACCCTAAAAAAATCCAAATCAGCAGGGTCGGACAGGGAATCGAATTCGGGACCTCAGGAATATGTGTCCACCGTTGTACCTCTGTATCACCTCACTTACGATAAGACCACAACATTTTTTTACAGGATGAATTACGTGATTTTTTTATCGTGCTTTACGCATTTACAGTAGTACAAATTACTAACAGTAGAATGCTCTCATTACTTCTTTGCTAAATTATTAGTCTATAGTGGGCAAATTAAATAAAAACAATCAAACCTTGTAAGAGATTACTTCAGCCAATTAGAATATGTAAGTAAAGTAACTCGATTTCGATGGAATAAAAATTATACTTTGCTTAAAAGTAAATACTTAATCATTGGAGAAATATGATTTGCTTATAAGTAATGGATTCTACTTACTAATAATGTGTCGTATTACGTACATGTATCTGCAGAACAAGTAGATAACCGTTCAGACATTTCAAGCAGACGCTAACTGATGTCGGAAATGTTGCACCTTTGCGTAAACTTTCATAACTTTTCTCCATTCAAACTGTTTTACGCCAACACCCGTACATAAACTCGCCACAGGCGTATAAGATAGTAAATCTCCGTAGCTTCGTGGCAATTTAAAAGTCGTGACTAAGTTACCGAGGCGACGGAGAAAAACCATCAGTAATAAAAGAGAAATCATCAAGACGTGCGTATAAAGTGTGTTATTTGAACTAATGCTTCAGGATAGGGCACACGAAATGCCAGCTGTCCGGAAAGAAACACCGTAAAAGGAAACACTTTCTTGAAAAAAATGTAAATGTTATCTGATTTAAAGGAAAGAATATTTTATGTGGAAACTTAAGTTATGTATACAGCGGTATAGTTATTATAGTATGCCATGGTTTAAAGAAAGATACGTTTCCTTGACTACGGCGGTAAAGTATTCTGTGTCGCTTAAGAAAGACTCTAACGTTGCAGTTTCATACTCGCACTATAGTCATCTTAGTGAATTTATAATATAGTAATAAAGGTTGCATTGTGGTGCAGACTCTGGAAGGAAACATGTCCGTAGACCTGAAAAAGTGATAAAGAAAAAAAGTTTAAGTTTTCTTACTGGACAAATGAAGTAGACTTAACAAATCTTGCAGAGGAAACTTCACGTTCTTTCGCAACAACGGCTACGTCTTTGTTTAATCCACCGCTCAGAAGTTTTTGTTTCGTTTGTCAGATAAATTTAACAAGAGTTGTAAGCGTGACTAACGAGATTACTTTCCTCAGTGCTGGTTCTGCCTGAAGCGGTTACAAGTACTTGCTATTACGTACAGTATGTGGTTGAAATTAGTTCAACGGGATGGTAGATATCGCAATCTGACTTAAATAACAGTATGGTAAGTAGTTTTGAACGTTAAGTCTCCTAAAATATGTCTCGTTCCGGTGTATGATGTAATTTATGTGACAAATTTGTTTGTGTATTCCTTCATCTATATTACAATATATTGTATAATAAAATGGAGCCAAGAAAAGGCTGGTTTTTAAGAATGTTCATTTAACACAATTATTATTTTCTGCGTAACATGTATACTTGCAATCAGACAAATAACAATGGATAGGCTGTGCACACTAAAGTAGGCACGTTTCAAGATGTGTAAAGATTAGTAACAAAAACATTCAATAGCAGTTCTAGGGAGGGGCAGGGGGCCGGGCACCCTTCACCTTTTGTATATAGTGTATCCTTAAAGTGGGTAAGAGATTTTGGTCAGCGCTTAACATCGAGGTCTTTAGCGCTCGTGATTTGAGGTGAGTGTGGAGCAGCGCCGGAATGAAGGGGCGGGGGAAACAGGAGATCCCCGAGAAAACCCGCCAACCAACGAAATTGTCCGGCACGATTCCCACATGCGAAAATCCGGGGACCGACCCCGCCGGGAATCGAACCCGGATCGCCTTGGTGGGAGGCGAGAGGTCTGGCCCCTCGGCCACCGCGGCCCCCTGAATCCTAAAAGTATTACAACTTTTTACAGTGGTGTATTCAATTTTTTGTTTAGGAAATACCTTCAATAAAATTTGCATTTTACGATTTTATGTACGCCACTAAAACCAACTGACATACCAAACTGAAAAAAAAAAAAAATTACAGTGTATAACAAAGTTGTAGGCTATAACTTGACATATGTAAAATTGAAATATTTTCGTATTTAATTAAAAATGCTAAATTTTAAAACGGAAATTTAAAAATGTCAACAACTATCTAGAAATACAAAAAAAAAAATATATATTTTTTTTTGTATTTATATATGTCAAGTTATAGCTTACAACATTATTATACACTGTGGATTTTTTCAGTAATGTATGTCAGTTGCTTTTAGTGGCGTACAAAAAACCGCGAAATGCAGATTTAACGTTTACGATTCATTACGCAAAAAACTATGAGAGATAAGAAAATTTCCTAAAAGAAAGATTAATTCACAATTTATGTCTGAAATAAGAAAAAAATATCTGGTACAAATATAAAAATAAAAAATAAAAAATGACGAAAACTGATGTAGCCGCGCCATTAAGGGCGCGGTCTACCGCAATTTTCATCACCATTTCTTTTGTTTTTTATTTGTACCAGATATTTTTTTTATTATTATTTTAGACACAAAATGTGACTGAATTTGGCTCATGTGAAATTTTTTTATCTCTCATAGTTTTCGCGTAATGGCTTGTTAAAGTCATAATTTTGCATGTTTCCATTTTAACGACTACACTAAAACCAACAGATATACCAAACTAAAAAAAAAAATCACAGTGGATATGACATTGCAGGCTACAATGACATGCTCATGAAATTTAAGAATAAAATTTATTTGAATTTTAAAAAATTGCTGAAACTAAAAATAAAAATTTGAGAAATTCAATAATTTTGTTAAAAATACAAATAATGTTTATTCTTTAATTTTATGAGCATGTAATTGTAGCCTGCAATGTCTTTATCCCCTGTGATTTTTTTTTAGTTTGGTATATCAGTTGGTTTTAGTGTAGTCGTTAAAACGGAAACATGCAAAATATGACTTTAACAAGCCATTACGCGAAAACTATGAGAGATAAAAAAATTCATAAGAGCCAAATTTAGTCATATTTTGTGTCTAAAACAAGAACAAAAATCTGGTACAAATACAAAATAAAATAATGATGATGAAAATTGCGATAGACCGCACCCTTAATCGGTCCCCTGGTCACTAAAGTCGGTTATCGGCTGACTCCTCGTGCGAGGCTACAGCCAGTCATAACCACCGATAACCAGTGATTTTTTCTGTAGCACGGGACAACATATAGCGCCAGAAAAAAACAGACGTTTGCGTGAAATTCCTTGAAAAACGTTTATGACATTCAGCTCATGTTCCATTAGATAATATTTACTTGCGAAAGTTTCACAAATGCGTCAACGGGAAAAATAACATTAAAATGTCGTTGAATGTTTTTACGCGAAACGTCAACAATTTATTGTTCGTGTGGCGTCTCTCAGACTCAGCAGTAGTTGTTTGTAGTTATAGTAAGAAAATGCATGAAGAGTTCGGTAAGTTCTGCCTTCTACCTTTCCAGTAATCAATTGCGGACCTACGTTGTGTTTCAGGGCGACAGTTTCACACTAGAGCTGTCTATGTAGATATGTGACTGGCGTCCGTGACACGCCATCACGTGACCTATTGTGCCATGTGTTTGCCTTCGCGAGTTCCAGTAGTTTTCAGCTTGTTTGTGAACTTGTTTTAATATTTACGACATTTTACTCTCTCAAGTAACGTCATGTAACAATTCATTAATGAAAAATACCGTTACGTCAAGACAAAGAAATTTTATAGTCATGGAGTGTCAGACGCCGCGCAGTATGCTACACTCTAAAAATAGTTTGTAAATTTACCAGACGTGCGTATAGGAGTGGTAAGAAAGTAGGTATGGTAGAATAGTTTCCCAGACATCCATAGTAGCACTCCTAAACTTTTTATAAAACAGTCAAATGTATACTGAAGTTACCAGAATAGACGACTTGAGGTACACGCCCTCTGACATCACACCGCAGGGGGATAGAACTGTGGGAAACAAAGCTTGTTTACAAACATGCTGACTTGTTGGTTCGTCTTGGCAGAAACAAAAAATATTGTGCACTCATAGACTTGCACGTAAGTATAAAAATACTAGTTCCATTTCACGGTTAATATACGCTAATTGCATAGGATCAATGTTTACCTGAAAAAGCGGAAAATTCCAAACAAATAATCAATTTTCTTTACATACATCTCATCCGAGACAAGTGAAGACAGTCGCCTATATGAAGGTTATGTTTGGTTGCGGTAAACATGGAGATAAAAAATGTATCCCACACCAGCGCCACCTCATTTCAAGTCGTCATTGTATTGTTAAAACAGTAAAAGCGTGCATATTTACAAGGCGGAAGTATTGTAACTGTGCCATACTGCGTTTAGGTTTATTAACATTTTAGGAAGTTTTTTTTACAATGTATGTAATTTTCGGCCACGCGAGCAGACCAGGAACAGACAACATGTGAAAGATCGGATGTCGGCTGCGCTTCTAACTCGTGTAGGAACCCTGTTCGGAAATAAACACTGTAGCTACTTATTGAGAGAAATAAATTTTTTTTAAGTTACCTACCATGTACGGAAAGTAATGTTTGATTTATGAATAAATTGCGCATCGCGTCTGTGTGCGCTAGATTCGTGCAATGTTGATCCAAAATGTTTTACAGTATATTTATATGTGACGTTCGTGACCGTTACATTTTCTCCACGACCATGTGCTACAGATTTTTAAGCATGCATTAATGCAGGCTCTTATTATTGAATGCTAGATTTAGGATGTAATAGACAATGTATATGTACGTGTTCATCGTTGCCATTCGTTCCAAAACTCTCAAATCACTGACAATGACGAAATATCTACAAACTACTGGCATGTTTCCGTTACAGCTGACGAACAATGCCTTGTGCACATATACAGCCCTGCTTCATGGTCAGCGATTGGCTATTTTTAACTCTCAGCGTCTAGGGTTCTACCATAGCCATCTTTAGTAGAAGGCCGCGGCCATAAATCTGGCAACACTGTGACAAGAAGGGTCATTTTAACACATTTTAAAGTTCTCCAACGACAATGACTTTCCTTGATTCGTCGGCATGTAGACGAAATAACGAATCAGGGACAGCCGTTGCCATTGGAGAGCTAAGAAAAGTGTTAAAATGACACTTCTTGACAGTGTTGCCAGATTTACGGCAGCAGCCTTCTACTAAATATGGCTATTGTTCTACCCGCAAATCACAGACGATGTGGTGTCACAGTACCCTTGTTCCTGTAGGCACAGTCAAATGAGTCACGTCTGTGTAATAATACATTCTGCCAATAACCATGAAGCACAGCTTCATATGTGCACATAAGGCATTCAAACAAACTGTTGCAGAATCATTTTCGCTAAAAATCGTGGACTCTAGCAATTGATATTGATGCTTCTTTCATCGTTGGTAAACACAAAGAAAGAAAAATATACGGAATAGCAAGTTTGTGGAACACCTACCAGCGGCAGTGTCATCAACTATGAATACGGGCACATAATTTTCTGCAACAATTTATTACAATGCCTTACGTGCATATCTACATCTCTACTTCATGGTACGTGAGTGGATGTTTTTACCACTTAGCATTTTATGATTCTACCCGTAGATCACAGCCGTTTTGCGTCGCAGTGGCGTGATTTTGATTGGGCAGTCTATCCGCCAACAAGAGAACGAAACAAAATACGTTGGCAAACAGGCGAGTGTCGAGACCTGTACTTGTACGGCTGTGAACGGAACGGCGCGGTCGATGTTTTCTGAACGAGCGGTATAGGTGGAGAGGCGCGCGGCCAACACAAACATTCCAGGGCCGGGGCGGACTGCGACCTTCTCGGCGTGACGGAACGACACAA
Organism: Medauroidea extradentata; assembly: GCA_003012365.1. Taxonomy (NCBI): domain Eukaryota; kingdom Metazoa; phylum Arthropoda; class Insecta; order Phasmatodea; family Phasmatidae; genus Medauroidea; species Medauroidea extradentata. The sequence goes on from PNEQ01051696.1 coordinate 25,182, forward strand.
ACAATTAGCGAATGCAGCTTTTAACACTCGCTAGCTCGCGACACCGCGCAGTCAACAAGAGACACGAGGTTTTGTTTTCTATTACTTCTCTGCGGTGAACAAGAGACGTTACCACGTACATGTTGCCGTTTGCCTTCTCTAAACACGCTCACGTAGGAACTGCACTCTCTGACGTACGATAACAAACATTTTACATTAAAAACAAGATTGTCAACGCCCGTCTACAAGCAGTTAAAATACTGTACAAAGTGGAAAAGTACAGTCAATTAAAATAAAATAAAAAACCAGTAAAGCTATATTTTTTTTCAGAGCAAAAATACGTGTCCTAGAACACAAATTATGTTTCCTTACAAAATAATACTCTTGATTTTTTTCCTATAAAATTTTGAACAGTTCGGTAAAAATAATTTCTAATGGTCAAGAAACATTTAGTTTACTTGGTGTTTTTACTTAGTTACGCGCTCTAGATTTGTTCCTCCCGTACAACTACAATTCACGGAGATGACTTTACAAAAAAAAAAAAAAATTAACATACATACATACATTAAAGATTTGGTAAAAAGTTTTTACAAATGAGAAAATAAAATTGTTTCTCTATCTAAGCGTCAGTGTCGTTAGTTTTTGGTCATATCGACACAGAGGTGTTAAGAGATCTCTCTGTCTAATATGACTTTAGTCATGATGTTAAATAAAGAGTTAATAAAAAAAGGTACCTATTTCAAACAAAAAAAAATGCTATACGTAAATTTGAGAAATTTTGTGATAGAAATTAACTTACAACCAAAATATTACCTCATCATATTCTCAAAGAAAAAAAAAGTTTTTAAATGACATTTCAGATAATTAGCATTAAAAATATTAAAAAATTACCTCGCTGTTTACGAGACGTACGAATAGCAACTTGCCTTACCTAGTCATCGCCTAGTTGTGTCTGTACACTATTTTTAAACTCTCCACAAATTCTCCCAAGTTCATGGCTAACGTTATAGCATGAGGCCAACAACCGTGAAAAGACCAAACACATGGCGAGCAGATATCGTATCTGGAACACACATACCACGAATAATGATGAGTAATTACTATTCGAAAATTAATTTGAAATGATAAAATTTCGGATTTCAATTACTTTATTGCCGTAGGAGCAAAGAATTTTATTTTCAGAAAAAAGTTGATTAATTCATTAACGAACGAACGAAATAACCCAAATAGCAAACATAAACTGGCCCGCTTGTGCAAATCTGATCGTGATAAGCAGCCCACAGGCAGTAAACATTCGGAATGCACCCGCGGCCACATGTGGCATACATGATGCACAATGAAATCACCCACACATTAACCACAAGTGTACCACAAGCATTCTTATTATACTCTGATGCTTGTGGGTGGGTTCGCTAACCTGCTTGTGGACCGTTTACTGAAATATGTCAGTCTTTTTAAACTAAGTTGCCCGCATTACAATTATTTCATTCTAACTGCAAATATATTTATTGATATGGCCTGATTAACAAACATTCCAGCAAAAGTAGACTTTCATACTACTGCCAACTGTTGGCCAAATGAAAAATTATTGTATTTGCTACTAGGGAAATTACTGCGCCATACTCGCTTTAGTTACTGGTGATATTGTTGCTAATAATGTCCTATAGGTTTTGCTTGTCGAGAACAATCAGGATTACTCAAAATTGTGTAGATATATCTGGCAATCAAAATTACATTTTTTGTAGCAAATACGCAAAAAAAAATATCGTATCGAATATAGGCATTCAAACACCGATGTTTGAACAACGACTTTAATTACATATTTTGTTATAACATCACTTGTAATAAACCCATAGATACTCAACATGTATACATACATGTTTAAAACGTGACTTTCATTGAGAGCATCAGCTCACATCAAGAAGGATTCCTTTTTTTAAGTATCCCCTTTAAATGATTAAAAATAAACAACATATGTATCCGCAGATTACCGAACATTTCTTGAATTCTTAGATAAAGACATGCTATCTCTTCAAAAGCTGCAGTTTCTGGACGTGATTTCAATAATGCATGTGATAAATGCCTTAGGTTGAAAAGGGATAAAATACTTTTACTTTAAATGATTGATAACTCTTAACCCAACTAGATATATTGTGTAAGTGATATTTACTTAAAATCTTTCATATGAACAAATTCAACATGTGAAATACCAAGCGAGGTGCCGCGATGGTAGCACGTTGGGATTGTATTGGGGAGGACCCGGGATCGGTTCCCAACTCGGGACTTCCTAATTTCAGTTTTCTATGGTTTCTTGAAATCGCTCCAGGAAAATGCTGGGATGGTCCCGTAACATGGGCCAGTATCGATTCCTTTCTCAGTTCCTGTCATTGTGCAAAGACGTGTGTATTCGTCTGTTATAATCTCGCTGTTGACGAGACGTGGAGCCCAATAAAATAACCAACAACACGCGGAATAACACAACTGTTAGCACGACGTAGCAGTATTCAAATATCGAATACTTGCTATCTGCCACCGCGGAAGTGGGCCGTGTTCTAAGAAAAAAGTTTAAGTTCATATGCACGTTCGTTCGTCGTTCGTCATTACAACACTGAGCCCATAGTTGAATGCAGATTGTCCCTGATTGGCCGAACAACTCATCCAGTTAGAAGAAAGGACGCTTGTGAATGGCTCTCAGCCTCACCCAACCAGAAAACCTACCCCTTCTTGTCTAAGAGCATATAAAAACAGGCAGGTCTTCATGGATTTTACCATTACGAGTCAAAGCTACGCAGGCGCTT
>PNEQ01051699.1:0-13955 GCA_003012365.1 Medauroidea extradentata
GTACACCAACAGTCGCAGAACAGTCACTAACTGACGGCCCACGAACACCGCCGTAGGAAGGCTCGGAGAATCCAGCAGACCCCGCACCACTCCGCGCAAGCAAATAGTCCCTCGTACTTCGGCTCTTCTCGGATATCACTCCAACAAACAAGTTCCCATAAATACAAAATCGTCAATCAACCACTGGCAACCACAGCAAGTCAATCAAAAATAAGCATGTGGCGAACCACACGCCACACCAGAAGATGACTGGTTTTCGTTTTTATTGAAGCTGTTGTCCTATTTGACTGATCCAATAAGAATCCCGCTGTTGTAATATTTGATGCCTGTTATTGGTTTGCAGACAGATACGTTACATCTCCTAATCATATGTGTAGTAATTATCTACAGCGTTTTCAAGGGTATGTTGGCAAACAAACATTTTCGTGATATACCATCCTCTCTAACCAACATCTTTACATGTTCCCTGACCTGTAGGCTAGACACCGACAGTATATTTGTACTCAAGTAGACAACAGGTGCTCATTGGCTGCTCGCTAATACAGTGGAGCCACGTGATCAGGCATGTATTTCGTTGCTTCTTTGTTATGAGCTCAGCGCCTAGCATGAGATGTGAAAAAGTCAAACTTCAATTGTGAAAGTGAAACGAGTTTTCTGTTGTTTCAATTCTAACGCGTGCCCAAAAGAAAACACGAATTTTTCATTTCGTATAAGAATGTTCTGAGAAGGCATTTCTTTTTATTTAAACATGCAGAATAATTTAGTCACATCGGGAAACGTTTACAATTTTTTGTTGAATAACTTCTGCACGTAAAGGGGGACAGTCGCCGTTTTCCTAATGAAGGGTTATTAACCAAATTTTAATACGTGTAAGCTCTACAGCATGCAAAAACTAGTCTTTGATTCGAAGCATGTTCTCAATTTTTAATGTAATTTTAAAAGAAAGCAATTTATAATTACATTTACGACGTGTCTTCCTTGCTTTTCACGTTAGGGAAAAGTGGTACTTAATTTTCGTAAAGAAGAAATAACCCGTCGGAGAACAGACACACAACCTGTATTTAGCTGAAACCAAGTGAGTTTGTGTACAGGATGCATGCTATATAATTAAAAGATGACTGTTCATTAATAAAATCTTTGGTCTAGGATTAAAATGAATAGTTTGCAAGAACAAGGATGCAAATTCATAAATCGGTGGAATGGCCTACTCCCCCATCCCCCGCCGCAAAAAAAAATTATAAGATCTAAAAATACAACCACTTACAGGGTGGTGGGGCAGAAGAAAGACAAACTTACGAAAAGAATATAAAAATACTTCTTTATAAACAACGGGCTTGTCAGTTGAGTGTAAATGAAAACGAGCTGAATCCAAAGAAGAGAGAAAGAGAGAGAAATGGGGTAAGCTATGATACCCGGCTCTCAGTTCGTAAAAAAAATAAAAAAATAAAAAAAAATAACGGCACTCTCAGAAAAAGTAATGGACGATAGTGGTTTAAAACAAAAATATCTTTAACAGCAACAGAGTTATAAAACAAAGGAAAAACGATAAATAAAACTATAATGATTTTACGTCAATGTTCGGAACCATTATAGAGCTGTAAGAAATGTTTTCCCACTGTAAATGTTTTCGTTAGGATGAAGTTGGCACGTCTTGCTATCCGTCGACAAGCTTGCGCCATAAAAAATGTTATCAGCAGCAACACTGCACAGTTTTCAACAGCCTAATTTCCACACTCATGCCAACTTACGTCACTCGTCGTATACAAGTATAAACAGGGAAAAAAATCGTGGCTTACAAGGATTTCTTATCTTCTGACAATGAAACGTCGCTTTTCCCAAGCGAAACTGTAGCGTCATGTTGTATGGAGCACCTTGCATAACGTTGCGTAAAATAAGCAGTAAAAAAATTAAGTACTCTTACAATTTAAATCTTTCGAAACCAATTTTAAAAGGAAGTATTTGCCGAAATTCAAGGGTTGCTCTTGTAAGCAAGGTAAGTTCTATGTTATGTGTTTGTAACACTAAAATATGTAGAATGTGGTAGAAGAAAACCCTCTGGTAAGTTATTAGACTGCATACCTGGCGCATGGACGGCGTTGCAGCGTCTCATGCGTATTATTTTTTACGCCAAACCGCTTAACTTATTCATATTATGTTTATCTACGAAAAGAACACACACTTGAAACTATGCTTCTATAGGCCGTTCATGATTAACTGAGCACTTCAGAAGACCATCTTCTCTAGAATAATAATTTAAATATATTATTGATTGTGACCTGAAATAGTTTTAGTTAGATAATATAATCTATTCACCTTGCTTGTTAAGTAGAGTGTTTTATTTACATTTAAATATATGTTTTGAACATTCAGCACTCTTGTTAGAAACAAGAATTTCATGACTCTCCAAATTGCTAAAATCTGTTCTATTAGGCTGCTGTAACTCTGAAAACACCACCTGAATTCGTAAAGTGCAAAGCGAGAGGCCTGAGTTGGCCTTTACTACATACTATCCCAAAATAAAATTTTAGGGCAACCGCTCAAAGTCCTATAGGAAAAAAGACAACAAGGAAAACCTTGTACGCCAGTTCGGAGCTCGGTGAATAGAGGCGATATGCTTCCCGTCGAGAATGGTACTCTGGCTCTTATGGCTCCACTGTTCCCACGCATCAGGGGCGGATTCGAGGCGGGGAGAGCTTCCTGCTTCCGGGCTGAAGTCTCCCCCCTCCAAATCGTGTCCAACATTACGTAGGCAAAGTAAGTCTAGTCGCCTCAAGGAGACTGAAGTTTTGATCTACAATGATCCAAGTACATATGCTGTGTCCTACTTGTATGTATGTTATATTTAATGGTCTGTACCAGTAAACAACCACACTTTTGAGATGACCGGTATTTTTACAATCCATAAAATCACATAAGCAACCCCCCCCCCCCCGCTTTTTCCAAATATGTTTCTAAATCCGTCATTGCCACACATCAAACGCGGACATTTGAAACTGATGAAGACTCAACCTTAAAATCGCCGGAGAAGTGTTCACACCTTGGTACTTCTTACCCCGGGGCAAGAGCGTGCCGGCCCCTGGTGTCGACACGACGAACGCACGAGTGGAATGTTACCAGGTCGACTCGACAACAGTTGCGAAACGACGCCGGGCAAAGCTGGAAGGGGTAACGCGCCTGGCGCCATGGCGTCAGTCGTGTCGCGACGGCAAGACGTCCTTCTCGGGATCTGGAGCTTTCGGCGGCCTACCCGCGGGCGCCGTCGACGTTCTAGTCCCGTTGTTGCCGAGGATAGAAAACAATAACTGCTCGACCCGATATTTCCGTTCCGGTCGGGAGAGTCGTGGTGGCCTCGTGTCTATTTCTGAAACAAGACATGGCGTGTTCTGGAGTTATAATCACCGGATTGAAATAATACATTCTCGCGATTACAAACTGGCATCGCAGTACCGACGAATTGGGTTACGTGGTATGCTAGAGAAATACATTGGCAGGGACCTGAAAATTCACGTTTTCTTTTTTTATTTTTATATTTGTACCAGATATTTTTTTTCTTATTTAAGTCATAAATTGTGATTAAATCTTCCTCTTAGGAAACTTGTGTATCTCTCATAGTTTTTGCTTAGTTAGTCGTAAACGTAAAAAATTGCACTTTACAGTTTTATACACGTCACTAAAACCAACTGATATACCAAACCGAAAAAAAATCACAGTGTATAACAATTTTGTAGGCCATGATTTTACCTATATAAAAAACAAAAAATTAAATATTTTTGAATTTAACATAAAAATGCCGAATTTTGGAACGAAAATTTAAAAATGTCATTATTTTTTAAATACAAAAATTTTGTTTTTGTTTTATATGTGACAAATCACAGCCTACAACATTGTCATATGCTGTGGATTTTTTTCGGTTTGGTATGTAAGTTGGTTTTAGTGGTGTGCATAAAACCACAAAGTGGAAATTTTGACGTTTACGACTCATTACGCAAAAACTACGAGAGATACACAAATTTGCTAAGAGGAAGATTTAATCACAATTTACGTCTAAAGTAAGAAAAAAAATATATCTGGTACAAATATAAAAATTAAGACGAAAACTGAGGTGTACTGCCCGGCACAGGCTCGAAATCCACCAACTGTAAGATCACGTCACTTTCACAAGTGGTTCTTGAGTTTCTTGACATCTCGTGTAAATCTCTGAGTCAATAATAAAAATTTAACTCAATGCAGGTTCCTTAAGAGTGTCAGCGAGCAGCTAACGAACAACTGTTTATTTGAGTGCACATACATTCTTGGAGCCTAGCCTACAGGTCAGAGAACCATCGAATTTTTCCCGTCTCTACACATTGGACATTTTTTTTATTCGAAACAAGGCAGCCATAAGAATAAGAACTTAAAACACGTTGCAATTGCCGACAACAACCAACCCAAAAATATGTTCCAATTTTTTATTTAGAGCTGCCATATATGGAATTAGAATTCCTTTTAACTGTTCAAGGTGGTTCAAACGGAGTCATGAAAAACTAATGCGAATGAATAGGGGCCGGAAAATTTCGTGGAGACAGTTACCTGCAGGCTAGAATGCATATTCCTATGTATACTCAAGCCCCAGCCATTTGCCTACTAGCTGCTACTCAGTGGAACAGCAGGCAATGAACGAATAGACAGGATTGAGTATGAATAGGACAACGGATTCTAATGCAGGTAATTGAATCCGCGAAATTTTCTGGCCCCTACGAATGAAGATCTCTTACGTCCTGAATGAAAATAATTGCTTGTATGGGTTCAATGAAAACTTGGCTAACCACTGTACCTTAATATTGCGGAGTAGGTTTATGCTATTTCGCTGAGCGTACTTTAATTGCAGAACATATTTGTTTTTAATTCGTCTTTATTTCTCTATAAAATAGCTGCCCGGCTGCGGCTTATCCCGCGTGAAATTATCTAATGTAAACAGTAACTCTGGATAAAATATGTGATGAAGGCATTTAACAGCTAGCGTACTCAATAACAGTTAACTATAAATTGTCTTAGCTCAGTGTAAAGAGCGCGCGCAATATGCTCGTACGATGTCATAGTAATTCCCATCGCAAAGTCTTGCACGGGATACGAACCCGTAACCCCACCCCTCCCACACCACAAACGTTATGTAATACCTGAGTGAATGCTTAAAGGCAGGCCGTGATAATTCTTTCGTATGTACAGGCTACAGTCCTAAAAGGTTTTATTTATGAGTATGTTGGCAAAAAGAAACAACTATTGAATTATTTCTCCATGATCATTCTCTTTTTTTCAGGAGACCGTAACATTTTACTGCTTTTCACATCCTTAATTTTTCAAATTTCATAAAATCCTGAATTTGATTTGTAGATATTTACATAAGCTTCATTCTTATCAAAAATCATCTCGATATCTCAACGGGTTGAGCTGTGCGTTGATGAGTGAGTGAGTGAATGTGTCAGTCACGACACTTCATTTTATGTGTTAAGATGATTCGGAAAATTTATCTTCGCAACTTAGTGATGTATTACCATCTGTATGACAGGGATGATCTCATAACCACTACAGAGCTGTCAATGGAAAACTTCGTTCCATGCAAGTTGCGGGACCTCGTACCAAAAAACCTGGAATATTCTATCTCCTGATCTCGCTCTCGTTCGAAATACAACTTTGCCCGAATATTCTGTCATGAGATTTTGCAACTTCATTGCCTTACGTTCACATCTACAGCTCTGCTTTGCAGTCAGTTTAGTTGTATGGTTCTACCAGCAAAACAACGACGTGTGGTATCGCAGTAACCTAGTTCTGATTGACTGTCAAATGAGAGACGTCTCTGCACAAAGACTAGCTGCCAATAGTCATGAAGCAGAGACGCATATCTGTACGTAAGTAATTGAAATATATTGGTGCAGGGTCATGCCACAGTGATGAGGAGTAGCCTCCCTTTTAAGTAATCCTGAAGGGGGAAATTATGTCTCCCACCTCCCCCCTCTCCTTCATGGAAAATCCTTTTCCACATTATCCCACATTTACAATTCAGTATGTTGTAGGTTTATTTGAAAGGGTAAAATATAGACTATCACTAGAGTCCTGAAAAATTCGCGTTTTGGTTTGGATGCAAACTAGAATTCAAACAACTGTATAAGTCGTGCAGCCAAGGAAAGGTTTTGGGAGAGTGGCGAAGCAGACGTGAAATGGTATCTACTGCGCAGCTACACGCCCCACATTTCCCCTCCTAGCCAGTAAGAGGGGAAATGACGAAGCCCTGAGTGTGAGCAGCAACAACCAATCAGCAGCTGCGCACACGCGCGTTGGTTAGGGGAAGAAGGAGGGGGAAACTTCTCTTCTGCACATGGCCAGGACAGTTCCTAGCTCGCGTGACCTGTAAATTTATGTCACTTTTGCTATAAACTCTTTGAGGGTGTTGAGCCTATAATAGAGAAGCAACTAAGTGAAGGTTCCTAATGCGTGTCAGACAGCAGCCAATGAACAGCTGTTGTCAGCTTGAGTACACAGATATTCTTTAAGTCTAGTGTACTGATCAGTGAACCCACGAACATTTCTCGTCTCAAACTATCACAAACAAAGTGTTAAGTAACAATGCAGCATAGTTGGCACGTTCCTGAGAGGGTGAAAAAAGCTTATCGCGAAAATCAAGGATTCCTTATTAGCCAGAAAATCGTACATGGTCAGTGGCTTGAGGTGCAATCACCGAAGTTGATACACATATACACATAATACTATGTACAACTGATTTGACTTACGTGTAATTCGTTCATCCCGTGTTTATAGTTCGAAGATGGCAGCGATTTTTATATTTTTAGTTTAGCATTACATATCTCAGAAAATAATTTTCAGAACTTTACCAAAATTGGTACACATATACTACTTACAAAGCTGACTCAACTGTTGTGTATTTAGTTCATCCTGTTTTGACATTTTCAAAATGGCTGTCATTTTTTACATTTTTTGCATAATATGACGACATAGGAAGTATTTTTTAGAATTTCACCATACTTGGTACACATAAACTTCATACAGAGCTGACTTGACGTTTGTTAGTTCATCAGGAGTCAGTTATGAATGCCCAATCTGCCAACAACTCACGAGCCACCACCGAGTGTAAAATGGACGTAGTTATGCAAAACTGGACCAACGCACAATCCACTGTAACAGAGCTATTCAAGGCCAAAATCTACTGTCTGCACGTAAACTTTGTATAAACTTTTTTTTTCCTTTGAGATAATTTTTCCTTCAAACATTATGATTAAATGCTTGTTCTTTATCTATTACTAGAGATGATGGTATATCGCGAAAATATTTTGTGTCAACATACTTTTGTTTGCAACATGTGATTGGGTGATACGCATCTGACACAACGTAGCTGTCTGCGGACCAATAACAGGCATAAAATATTACAAGAGCGGCATTTTTATCGACTCAGTCAAATAGGGTAACAGCTCCACGTACAAGAGAAAGCCATCAGTAGAGATGATGGCTTATCGCGGGAAAACTTGACTGTTTGCTGGGTTTCAATGCACGTTTTGTTTACTGGCTTTCCGTTGTACATGGAGTTGTTACCATATTTGACTGAGCCAATAAGAATCCAGCTATTATAATATGTTATGCCAGTTATTGGTCTGCAGACAGCTACGTTGTGTCGTACGTGCATCAGCCAATCATACATGTCACAAGAAACTACAACGTTTTCAAGGGTATGTTGGCACAACAAATTTTCGTGATTTACAATCATCTCTAGCCATCAGTAATATTTTGGTAAGCTGAACGTACGTTGAAATCCATTAAAGAGTCAAGTTCTTCCGTGATAAGCCATCATTAGAGATACGTCAATATCGCGGATTCATCTGGCAGTAGCCTAGATTGCTCAGTCCTGTACACGCTCTGGATACAGTCGATTATTCATTGGCTTACAACATTACAAGCGATAGCTCTATGAATCATTTCCTTATTTATTACTGGCTTGCAGTAGTCAAATGTGTTTCGTGACAGCCGCCAGCTAACCACACACGTTATTATGAAGTATATATTTTTGGCGTTCAACCTGACCTGGAATATATTTGCGAAATTGACGTACCTCTAGCCATAATCTCTATCTATGACACAATTTGGACTTTCTCCTTCTGCTCGGCACGAGTATCTCAAAACAAATATCTTTGTGGGTTGGTTCTTTTTTGCATAACTACCTCCAAAATGTGATTTAAGCCTCCCTGTGCACACATCAGAGATAAGAGCACGCACCCACACCACGCAACATGAGCGCGTGCGTAGCTAAGTCCCGCCCACTGTAAAACTTCACCGTCACATGTTGACAGAGTGTGTGTGATCACGGTGGAGGCGGTAGGAAGGTTTTTTTCACACGTTTTTATGGTGGGCGTGCCTCACTCGTGTCATCTTATCAGAACATCCTACATCTAGATAACTGACAACACTGCGAGTGTGCGTGTGTGTTAGAAAGTGTGCGCGCTGGTGATGCAATCTGTAGCCGTCCTTAGAATCGGTGCATCGCAGAACAGTGATGCTGTTCTACGGAAAATTGATTAACCATCGGCTAGTAGCAGTTTCTCCAAGCAAAGGCCAGCTAAATTGGTGTTGCTATGAAGAGTGTGTGGTAGATAAAATAACGCTGAGAACACAAATTTAAACACACACAATTTTGAAAGTCAGTATGGATAATGAACAAAATAACAAACCTAGATAATTATACTAGCCAACACTATGAGAAAACATTTACCCAGAAAGATTCATTTGTTAAGCGTGATCTGTCGCACCGCTATCAAATGTACGAGATTTCGGTGTCAGAGATTGATCTTCAGAAATGCATCACTCCAGAAAAAGGTTCACTCAGAAGATGGAAAAAAAAAAAAAAAAAAAAAAAAAAAAAAACACTACTGCGTATGTTTTCTGTCTTGTGATTTTTGTAAATTGGCATCAAGAAATCTATAATTTTAAACTGATGATATTAGCGCTGAATTATGCATTATGCGTTTATGTGTGTGAGGCAGGAGCGGTAAGGTTGCCGTTGACCGGCGTACGTAATGTATTATCGCCTCTCCGTGCAAGCCACTCAGCTGGCATACAGTACTTTACTATTATCCTTTTTACTATGGGACTTTAGGCGGTGACCACATTATTTTATTTGTCCGCAACATAGTTCAAAGTTGAATGCTTGTTCTGTTTTTCGAATCCGGTCGTTATTTTTCCAGATACGGTAGTCAGGAAAAGCTATTTTTTTGTAATTTTGAGGGGCCCGAAAATTATGTTTATAATGAACGTACCGAATTCTTAAAACTACAGCGACATAGTGTGAAATGTGTGGTCTTTTCGTAGATAAACAAAATATAACGCTCGTAAAATAGTTTCGTCAGAAAAATAATAGTTGTCACTCGCTGCGTTTGAAGCGAAGGAAGGGTGTTCACGTGGCAAAAATTCAAAATTTTATATTTGCTTGGCATATTGTTAGTTTTATAGACATTACTTGTGACTACATTTTCCACTTGTAGAAATTTTTTAGCTCTCATAGTTTTCCCATAGCGGTATGTCCAAGTCAGAATTTGCAAGTTACAGGAACATAGGTATAACAAAAACCAAGTGACTTACCCGAATGAAATAATTTACACTGAAATTAGATATAATGGGCACTATGATAAAAGATTTAAAAACACAGAATGGAATTCCTTTGTACGTTTTACAAAAATCCGAAAATGACGAAAATTTACATTATTTGTGGCAATTTTTAAAAAGACAAAATTACTTTGTTTTGTGTTTTTAAATCTTTTAGCACAGTGCCCATACTATCTAATTTCAGTGCAAATTATTTCATTCGAGTAAGTCACTTGGTTTTTGTTATAGCTATGTTCCTGTAACTTGCAAATTCTGACTTTGACGTGCCGCTATGGGAAAACTATGAGAGCTAAAAAATTACGACAAGTGGAAAATTTAGTCACAAGTAATGTCTATAAAACTAACAATATGCCAAGCAAATATAAAATTTTGAATTTTTACCACGTGAACAAACTTAAAGACTGACCCTGCCGAGAAACAACGTATTTGACAGAACCAGTAGCATGGAGAATGAGGTGTCAAGCCCTATACACAATTGAATACTTTAGCATTTGAGTGAGTAAGCTCTTAACATCTAGGTCTTCAGCGGTGGTGAGTGTGAGTAGCGCCGGGATGAAGGTGCAAGTAAAACAGGAAATCCCGAGAAAAAAAGTCCGCCTACCGACGTCATCGTCCGGCACGATTCCCATATGCAAAAATCCGGAGACCGACCCAGCCGGGAATCGAATCCGCTTTAGCATGTGCGTACTTCGTCAATCCACAATTAAAACGCAAAGCCAAAGTTACGACAGTTTATAAAAACAACCAATATTTTTTTTTTTCGAAACGAAAATATAGTGTTATAAATTATTATAGGGTAAACATATATCGTGCACACCTTATTGTAGTGATAAACCACGATGCGAACTTCACAAAATTGGGAAGGATCTGTAAGTCCAATTCACTAGAGTGCCAACAGAGAGCAGGCATGTGTAGTTTCGACAATAAATGACGAATGTGTTGCATATAAGATCCCAACTAAACGGTTAACGTATTTCTGCTACAGAAATTAGAAGCCAGCGAAATCTAGCCAGGCACCAGACAATAAAGTTTCGACTAAAACAGCTTCTCTTAACTCTTTCGCTGGGGGAAATTTTTTTTAACTATGCTAAGACAGTGTAAAAATGTATCAATAAATAAAAAAAGGTTTTTTGTAAATAGTTTATTTTTGGTTAGTTTCAAGCGAGAAAACCATGTAGGTACAGTGTTTACATAGTCATTTAATTCAGTGTTCGACTAAAATTGTACACAAGAGTTTAGTAATATTTTGTATATTCAACTATAGTTGAATGTGGCAGTTAAAGAGTTAAAATGAGGCCACGCCCCGCCACTGGTGCTCGTAAAACAAAACTGCATGCCAGAAAACGTTTCCGGGAAGGTAAAACACGACTGCCTGGCCGCAGAGGCTGAGACGAGGAGTAAGGCACCGAGAGAAGAAACCCCAGACGGAGGGCCAGGTTTAAAAATACTCTGGGTCATGCTTCATCCTCCATTGCACCAGGTGGACGGAAGGCCAGTCGAGGCACCCTTGTGCCAGTTAACAGTAGTTCCCTGGTCGCAGATGTCGAGTCTCTGCATGGACCTCCTGCTTGGCGGCGACCCCATCTCCGACCCACGAGGCTGATGACGGCGATAATACGCCAAGGATGACCACGATGACGGCTGCACTTGTAAGGACGAGGACAGGCAAGCCGACTCCTCTTCACCGATGAGGAAGGATCCCCTCAGCGCGAGCAATGACAGAGATTCTCAAGCTAAGAGGCCTTCCCTATATAGCCTAAACTGTAAAATCGCGAAAGTGTTTAAGATAGTCTCCAATAAACTGTATTATATTAACCGTGAAACGTGTGAACAGTTTAGGGACAAATCACACATGCTCTTTTTCAAGCTGTACAGTTCTAACTGGGCATGTTGTAGAGATAAAAAATTCTAAAAATAAACGATAGCCAATGTCGATACGAAACATTCAGTGTTATATACATAACGTTGAAGCCTAGCAAACATTCAACTATTCCCGCGATTTTCCAGTGTCTCTATCTATAGTACTGCGTTTGTGTGTGGTGAGGCATGGGCGGTAAGGTTTCCGTTCGCCGACGTATGTAATGTGTTATCGCCTCTCCGAGCAAGCCACTCAGCTGACGTGAAATGCTTTACTATTATCCTTTTTCCTTATGGGACTTTATGCGGTGACCACATTATTTTATTTGTAGCTAGCATAGTTCAAATTCTAACGAGTGTTTCTATAGTCGTATTTTTCGAATCCGGTTGTTATTTCTCCAGATACGGCAGTCTGGAAACCCAGTTTTTTTTTTGCCATTTTGAGGGGCCTGAAAATGTTGTTTTAAATAAACGTACTGAGTTTTTGAAACTATAGCGACATAGTTTGAAGTGTGTGTTCTTTCATAGATGCACTAATATAACGCGCGTTTGGTAGTTTCGTCGAAAAAAGAATAATCGCAACTCGCTACAAAGCATTTCAAGCGTAGGTATGGAAGGCCTCTCAATAGGGCTATGCGCCGGATGTAATTTTCCGTGTTTGATACGTGGAGACAGTGAAGAGATAAGGTTCAGCTTTCCACACTCGACTGTAACAACATCGCTTATATTCGCGGCGCGCCAAACTGGCTGCAGTGTTTTCCTACTACCCTGTTTCCTTAAGGGACCTAAAGCGGCGACCCTAAAAATACGTGGAAAGTTTGTAGCAAAGTCCAACGCGTGCTTCCAACGCTGTGTTTTGAGAATCCAAGTGGTATTTTTCCAATTACAGCTGTCTCAAAAATAGTTGTTTTCAGCCATTTTGAGGGGTCCCAAAACAGTTTTATCTATTTATGTTGTTTATGCGTGTTTGATTTTTAAATCCTGAAAGGGAGCAGGTATCGCAAAACCATTGCATATAAATATTGGAAATTGTTTTTATTACGTAACCAATTTTTTTTTTCAAAACACAGGTTTCTATAAATTTGGCTAACTATCGGCTTAATTAAATTTTTTTATGTCAATAATCATCCAAAATTACACATACTTGTGCTTTGAAGAAAAATAGGCTACATAGTTAAAACAATTTCCTACGTTTCTTTGTAACGGTTTTTTGATATCTGCTCCATTTAAGGGTTTAAAAAATAAAGGATTCGTAGCCTTACGGGGGCGCTTGACCAAAACTATTTCTTATCTTATCGTTACTTCAGACGTTAACTATTAATGCGAAAAAAATCTCTACATTTTGATTGTTGTTAGGTTGCTTAGAGTACTTTAACAATTGACAGGAAATTATAAATGAGTAGAAAATTAACTAAGGTTTTAAAAGTGTTCACATTATCGCGTACAGCATATACCAAACTAAATTACTAATTACTAAATTACCAGTTGGAACGCGACTGGGTTTTAAAAAATGTTCTTGTTTTCTCACGAGAACCTTAGTAACCTTGCTAATGACCTGAATATCGAGCCGATGGCCCCGACATACACACACACACACAGTAGCGTGAAGGTCGCCTTTACTATAGGCAGTTCGGGATAAAGTAAGCACTTTTGAAACTCTAGTAAGGTTCATTCTACTCCAGGTTGGAAAGATCCATGTTGAAAGCTTGGCACAGGGACAATTTCTGCCACTATTTGCGCTGGGATTGATAAGGTACCTAACTTAGCATTGCGGTAAATGGACGAATCACGTATATTTGTTCGTTAAATATTGAACTTATACTATTTTACGTTATGTATTGACCGTTTTTAAATTACAATCTTTAATCTTTATTTTCTAACTAATAGGCACGCCTGTAAGATGTATTTATTAATGTAAGCAGTGGATATAGAAGTGCGTGCGTTTGTTTACAAATGCGTAGTGTGTACACTAAAATAAAATAAAAAACTTTCTGGAAACAACTTCCTTACATCAAAAACTGTAGTATCTTTCCGGGTTTACTTCACAATTTTTATGTTAAATGTAATAATAGGTTGACAATAATACTTGTTCTTTACCTGATTTTTCTAATATATAATATATTTGTACTATTAACAATGTATGGAAGAAAGATCATTCCTACGAACACAAAGAGAACCTGGTACACTACACAATTTGATACAAAATTCAACTACACATAAATTACTTATTAAGTTACTAAATACAAATAAGGACTTACGAGTTCATACTCCTCAAAATTAAATATCATCTTTTGACGACCCTACAATGTGTCCTCGCCATGAAATTGCAAACAAACGCACGCATTTATATTTCCACTGTTTTTAATGTAAATACAGTTAAATTGATAATAAATATTTAATATTAAATTTAAAAAACGGCCAATATATACCGTAAAATAGTATAAGTACAATATTTT
>PNEQ01051699.1:14055-25175 GCA_003012365.1 Medauroidea extradentata
TTTTTTTTTTTTTTTTTCAGATAATTTGTATTTTCCGGCCACATTTTTAATGTAAACAAACAAAACTATCTAAGCAACAATCGGTGAATATATTGTACAGTTCTCAAAGGCTAATGTTTGAGGTAACAAGACATTATATTTTTTAGATACGATTCCAGACCAGGGGGCCTTCAAATATGCTCACGTTGTGGTGAACAACCTATACACATTATTCCCCTCGTGTGTTGACTCAAGTGGGTGGCTGACGATGGAGTGCGACTCCTTTCGCTCACCGGGCTGGGTTGAGGTTATGTAAGCCTCCCCCACTTTTTTTTTTTACCTTTCCCCATCTCATGTCCCCGGCCTCAGCCAGTTTTCACTATCGTCGTGGCCTCAATTGCAAACGGGGCCTCCCCGCCCTGGTGTCGGCCCGACAATGTGGGGCACGTTGCACGCCGTGGTGTTGCCAACCTTGCTGTTCTACAACTAACTGGTGGTTAACAGCTTGGTTGGTGAAAAAAACCGTTCGGTTGCTAGTCGGAAGTCTTGTAGTTTGAAAATTATATATTTTTTGAAATTTAGTTAAATGTCAAAAAATTATTGCTTGTGTCTATAGGGACTAAGGTTAATTCAAATACTTGGAAAGTATATTATAAAAGTTTGTCACAGGGACAATTTCTGCCGCTTGAGCGCTGGTATCTGTAAGGGGTTTTAAACTGACCAATCACAGAGATTTCGTAAATTTAAAGTTACATGAAGTTGACAATTAAAAAGCCGACCCAAAATAGGTTATTTTTTAACTTTAAAATTTTTCGATTCCCGGAGGGGTCGGTCTCCGGATTTTCGCATGTGGGAATCGTCCCGGACGAGGCCGTTGGTCGGCGGGTTTTCTCGGGGATCTCCGGTTTGCCCCGCCCATCATTCCGGCGCTGCTCCACACTCACCTCATGGCACCCCTTACCAGCGCTGAAGACCTCAATGATGAGCGCTGAACAAAATCTCTTACTCACTTGTACTCACTTAACTTTAAAATTAAATTAAATGACTTCTCTCTTTGCCACGCCAGTTTCAATTTAATTTAACTATGGTTTCTTATTTTGTTAGACAGTTAGCGATTGCAGCCCAACTGACGACATAATTTTTCCCTGTGCCAAACTACTCCTCCTCTTGTTGTCAAAATTCTTGACTGAATAATATATTTACAATTCTTGCTGATAAATATATAGGCCTACACACACACACACATACACCAATATACACCCCCCACACACACACATATATATTTATTTATTTATTTAAAAAAAGTGACGGAATTTCTCTGGGACCGTTTTTCTTCTGTTTTCTGTGAGTTTTTGTGAATTTTTTTTTTTTTTTTGTATTTTGTCACTTTGCTTTCAACACAAATTTCGTCGGCAAAACAACATGAGCAATGGCGTATGTCCACCAACCAACATATTCTAATTGTAAACTCCCACTGCAGCAAACGTTTAAAAATCTCAACTGTAAATTAGTGTCACTTTTGTAATTGGCAATTATCTTACAACTCCTGGAGAGCGTTCAGTCAATAATAAACAAGCAATGTTATGTAGTTCCAAACACGTGGTATGACTGTGGTAGAGAACAACCAATGAGAAGCTTCGCTCAACTTGACTTCAATGCGGCTAGCTTACCGGTCAGTGAAACCCGTGAAATATTTCCATCCCGTCTTATGTCATTGAGAATTTGGGTACACGTCGTTTGCCCTAAAGTGTAGGGCAAACGCCTTTAGGGTAAAATATTTTAGGGCAACGACTTTAGGGAAACGCCTTTTAGGGCAAACGACTTTAGGGCAAACGATTTTAGGGCAAACGACGTTAGGGCAATCGTCTGTAGACTTGGATTCAAGTGATTTTCTAGAGAAGACAAACTTTTAGGGCAAACGACTTTAGGGCAAACGACTTTAGGGCAAACGACTTTAGGGCAAACGACAGTGCAGGAAATACTTTTAGGGCAAACGTCTTTAGGGCTAACGACTTTAAGGTAAACGATTTAGGGCAAACGACTTTAGGGCAAACGAATTTACGGCAAACGACGCGCTCCCGATAATTTTCATGATCTTGCTTACTAAATACGAAAATTATATGATGGCAATAATTTTAAATTACTTATAACATATATTTTTAATAGAACAGTAAAATTATGTCACAGTTGAAAATATATTTTAGTTGGTTTGGTCCTACAAGGTTCCAGGCAGAAAACATTTTTATTGCTGGCAACACTGACAGTAGGTGCTCGAACCCTCCCCTTTTTTCTCAACCACTCCCCTTCCCTCTCACACACACACTGTCACTCAGTAAGTGCACGATGAAAGTGTTAGTAAATGAGAGAGAGAGAGAGAGAGAGAGAGAGAGAGAAATAACACATAGTACCAACCCGTCAGTCTGCATTAACAAGCGGTCGGCCTTGTCTCTTGTCCAGCCTTGGGCCATAAATAATCCGCCGCAGACGAAAATAACAACACATCCTCTTCACAATTTTTTCTCATAGTACGTTGGTACGGTGACGCGGCACAAACTGCATCGCCCAGGTTATTTTTTTATATTTTTTTAATCCTACTGCAGGCTGAAAAAAAAATGTGTTTTCTTATGGATGATTTTGGCACAGGAAAAATTTCTGCCGCTTGTTTCGCTGCTATCGTTAAGAGACACGTAAGATAGGAAATCGTAGTAAAATAAATTTTAAATCGGTTTGGGAATGATAGAAGTCAGTTAACTTAATTTAATTTTAAAGTTGAAATAAACCACCTTCGCGTTTTAAATAATCAACTACATGTAACTTAAAATTTAGGAAAGTTCTGTGATTGGTCAGTTTAAACACCTTTCCGATATCAGCGCTCAAGCGGCAGGAATTGTCCCTGCGCCAAACTTTCAACATTGATCTTTCTATCCTGTAGTAGAATTAACCTTACTCAGTGGAGAGAGGTCGAGCTGATCCAACTGAAAGGAAGTGAAGTGCGAACTTTCTCGTCGCACCAAACATCCGCTGTACGTCCGGGAGATGGCGGGGGAAACACTTTCGTTACTGCGTTACTTTCCGTTTCAAATTCGCCGCCCGCGCTGAATTATTTATTAGGCTGGAGACGAGATGAACTAATGCTGGATTCACAACAGCGCGACGCGATGGGCGCGTTGCGACATAAAAATTCTCGTAGTCTCCTAAGTTCATTTGGCTGCCTTGAAAAATATACTACAAATTATTAAGGGCGCTACCTAGCGCGCGCGCTTTATACTGTTCCACAAGATTATTATGTGTACGAAAAAAAAAAAATGCACTCCAAACGATGTCGGAAAGGTAGTTTCAGAGCATCATATCAATTACAAAAATCATTTCGGCGGAGCATGGAAAAAAAACTTTTTCACCCGGTTATATCTGAAAAACTAATCACGTGATTTTTATTTTATTTATTTATTAGCCAGTTACATAGAACTTATAAAATAATACGTATGTAAAATATAACATTTCTAAAAACTTAATCGCAATACCAATTATAAGTTACTAGCATACTAATCACTGATACAATTTACACAACTTAGCCATTTTGTAACCTTAAATTTAAAATTGAGAATTTTTTTTACAATCCTTTACCTCTGCAGATAGGTAACGTTTTGAACTTCCTAAATGCATTATAAATTAAAAATTTTTGACCAACATTAGGAATTACAATATTAATAAACAAATTATTTTTCTATCTAGTGTTGTGACCGTGAATAGTACTATTTGTAACACAATTTTTTAGCATATACCTAGGCACTAAGCAGTTTTTAACATTAAAAATAATCAGTAGCATCTTAAAGCTTATCTCATGTTCTATAGCAAGCCGTTGTTTCAGTGTCTTGCGGTAGAGACGATACCGCACCAGATGAGCCAGTGGACATCGCCCTTGGCGCCGTGCCTCACTCACACAAATGCACGGCCAGTAGGCGGGCGTCTTAAGGGCGTTCGACCCATAAAATTTAATTTTATTATATTTGTGCCAAACACCGTTCAACTTTTGCACATCAGATAACACGTCATTTCCCCAAATAAAAAAAAAATAGGCCCCATAGTTTTTGCAAAATCACTCATCTAAGTCACGAAATGGCCATTACGGTGCAGCCAAAATAAAAAAAAAGTAATTAACTCACGAATTCAAAATTACGGGAACTGAAAGTCAGTGTATCAATGCATTTCATGACATGTTTGACAAAAGTTAGTTTTGAATATTTCAGTAGTAGCCGAAAGTCAAAGTTAGGCAAAAATTTACTCATTTTCGTCAATTTTTAAAAAATACAAAAATATATTGCTTTGTGTTTAAAAAAGTGTCTTGAAGTAGTTCACATCATTAAGTATCGATGTGAATTATCTTGTTTCTGCAAGTTAATTATTTTTTATTATTTTGGCTACACCGCAACTGCCATTTTGTGACTTTGATAGGCGACTATGCTAAAACTATGGGCCCAAATTTTTTTTTATTCGGGGAAATGGCATGTTATATAATGTGTAAAAGTTGAACAGTGTTTGGCACAAATGTAAAATTTTGAATTTTTACGGGTCCAACGTCCTTAAAGGCGTCCACGTGACAAAAATGCTAAATTTTATATTTGTACGGCATAGAGTTCCTTTATAAAAGTTATTTGTAGAGACGGTAAAAATTCGCAGGTTCACTGAGCTGTAGGCTAGCCTCCAAGAATATATGTGCGCTCCAGTAGACAGCAGCTGTTCATTGGCTGCTCGCTGACACTGTGATGGAACCTGCTTTGAGTTAAATTGTTATTATTGGCTGAGCGATTTACACGAGTTGTCAAGAAACTCGAGAACTACTTGATAAAGTGCCGCGAACTTACAGTTGGAGAGATTCCCGTCTGTGTCTTAAGAGTGTGTGGTAGATAAATAAACGCTGAAAACATCAATTAATTTCTACGCTTTTTTTCGAAGACAACATGGATAAAATACTCAATGTCAATCCTAGACAATGGCATTTGCCAAATTTATGAGTAAATATTTCTCCAGAATTATTAATTCGTTACGCGTGATCTCTTGCGCCGCAGTTAAATGCACGAGGTTACGGCGTCAGAGATTGTGCCTCAGAAGTTCGTAACACTGGAAACAATTTTGTTTAAAACGTTGGCTAAAACTATTGTCTAGGATTGCTATTGTTTAATTTTCGCAAATTGGCTTCAAGAAACCTACAGTTATAGGTTAATGCTTTTAGCGTTGAATTATGTACCACGCCCTCTTAAAGAAAACGCGAATTTTTCAGGTTCCTAGTTATTTGTGACTACACTTTCCACTTGTAAAATATTTGAGCTCTCATAATCTTCCCATAGCGACGTGACGAAGGCAACATTTTTCAAGTTACAGGAACAAATGAATAAGAAAAACCAAGTGACTTACTCAAATGTAATTATGTGCACTGGAATGAGATATTACGGGTCATATGCTAAAAAACTTAAAAACACGCAATGAAATTCCACCGTACTTTTTTAAAAACATTTGACAAAGATGACAAATTACGTCATTTACGGGTATTTAAAAAAAAAAAAGTCAAAAGGAAATTGTTCTTTTCATTTTAGTGCTGGTGAGCGAAGATGTGATGTATGTAGCAGCACCGGAATGAAGGCGCGGGAAAAACTGGACATGCCCGTGAAAACCCGCCGACCAGCGGCATCGTCCGCCACGATTCCCACATGCGAGAATCCGGTGCCCGACCACGCCGGGAGTCGAACCCGGATCAGGGCTCTAGGCACTGCGCAAACTGCGACCTTTGCTGCTACATGAGTATGCGAAGTTGACGCATACATAGAGCCCTCGATTTTTCGCGAAAAGAATTCTGCAACAGTTTGTTTCAATGCTTTATGTGCACACCTGCAGCTCTGCTTCATGGTCAGTGATTGGCTGTTTGTAACTCTCAAGCAGGATTTACAACGATCCGTCGCGTCCGTCCGTCCGTCA
This sequence comes from Medauroidea extradentata, assembly GCA_003012365.1. Taxonomy (NCBI): domain Eukaryota; kingdom Metazoa; phylum Arthropoda; class Insecta; order Phasmatodea; family Phasmatidae; genus Medauroidea; species Medauroidea extradentata. The sequence goes on from PNEQ01051699.1 coordinate 20,005, forward strand.
TCCGTCCGTCGATCACGTCACTTTTAACCAATCAGGTGTCTGGAATAATTCTATCCGTTCGTCCGTCGAAAGCTTGCCAAGCTTTAACTTCTGACGGACGGACGGGTGAAACTACAACCTTATAAAGATGGCGACGATCGTTTTAACTGTTTATTTTAATAAGAAGGCTGTGAATTTTTTTTTATATTTATTAGATGACGCTGTATATTCTATTGTATAATACGATAGTGTTAGTTTTGGCATCCGGAAAAAGTTAAAACACTAACCGAAAATTTTTTTCACATAATGCTTACTCACATTACACCATAAGTAATTTAATTAGTAAATACTTACACTCGTTAAATTTCTTTGTGGCGAAAAACCGTGTTTGCAATTATAAGCAACTATAGATTGAGTAAAAATCTGTAAAAACAAATAATATATCGAAGGATTTTTTTATATCCCACAGAAGTATTTTGTTCGTACATTGGTAGCATTGCAAATTAAAGGATTAACGACGGACGGGTGACGGGTTTTTGTAAATCGCTAGCATTTCTGACGGACGGAACAGGCCAAAAAACTGGTGGACGGACGGATGACGGGCGGACGCGACGGATCGTTGTAAATCCCCCTTGAGTCTAGGGTTCTACCCGCAAATCACAGACGTGTGGTGTCGCAGTAACCTTGTTCCTGTTGGCACAGTCAAATGACCCACGTCTGTACAATACTTAGAGAAGGTGATATAACGCGGCAAAAGTTGACTGTTTGATAGGCTTCAATGTAATGTATTCATTTCTGACGTTTTTATTTCGTTACTGGCGAGTTTGTTTTTACTGGGCCAATGATAACACTGGTGCACTACTACTGGACGTCTGTGATTCGTCTGTAAACAACTAGACTGTGCTACACAACCGTCGGCCAACAATACATGACGCAGGACGCTACACTGATTTGCAGAATAAGCTGGCAGAAAACATTCTCGCGATAAATCACCTTCTCTAACAATAACACATTCTGCCAATAACCATGAAGCAGAGCTTCATATGTGCACATAAGGCATTGAAACAAACTGTTGCAAATTTCTTTTCGCGAAAAATCGTGGGCTCTACGCATACATAATATGATTAAAAAATTTTAGTCCATAAACTCAATTGAATTAAAAAGTTTATTTCTATACTTAACAAAATGTAATAACTATACAATTTTACAACTACACAATACCAAAGCCCAAAATTAAATAACACTATATAAGCACTTACAACAGCCAGGAACTCTCAAATCAGTTGGAACCAAATAATCGGCAGGTTTTCGAGATTGTTCTCTACTTCACAGTAGGGCTTATTGTCTAATTCTGTCCAGTCGTGCCACACAGCACCGTGTATAGCTGGATTTATTTGCTTGGACATACTCCATTACGAAATAAATGACTGTCAAAAGAAAACCAAAAATAAGACAAGAAAACATCAATAAGCAGAATATGCTTTAGTCATTAGGATACATACACAATATAAAATTCCAAAATTGGAATCGCGTCAGATATCCTGATGACTAAAGCATACTCTGCTTATTGATGTTTCTTGTCTTATTTTTAGTTTTCTTTTGACAGTCATTTATTTCGCAATGGAGTATGTCAAAGCTAGGGCTAGGTAGTTTTCGCGAAAAGATTTTTGCCCCACTTTGTTTCATTGTCTTACGTGTACACCTGCAGCTCAACTTCATGATTATTGGCAGAGCGTTTTTGTGCAGAGTTATTATTTATTTGACTGTGCCAATCAGTACACGGATGACTGTGACACAACACGTCTGTGATTTGCGGATCCAACCTCCACACGTTGTATTTTAAGGCATCCAATCACTGACCTCAAAGCAGAGATGCAGGTGCGCACGTAAGGCACTGAAACAAAGTGCTGCAAAAATCTTTTCGCGAAAACTACCGGGCCCTAGTCCAAGTAAATAAATCCAGGCATGCACTACCTTTGCACAGTTCTTTCAAAGATCGCTGTGTATAGGCTACAACCTTATAAAACGAAAAAAATTGGACAAACGGGATACACGTCATTCAGCCTAGAAATTTACAACATAAAATAACACTGGGCCAGGGGTGTTTACAGCTCTGGTTTGGGTACTGAAGGGTGTGCATACCTTAAAGAGTGTATACACACACCCTACGTCAAAACCCGAAGGTCCGTAGAAATTTTTCGATTTTAAGGTACAACATTGTGCTTTTCAAGTCTTTTCTTAACAAGTTGAATACACCACTTTAATAAATTGCAGTATTTAAAAATAAATTAACCATACTTTATAAGTTTAAGAAGCAGGCCACCCCCCCCTCTAAAATCTCGATCCACCCCCATGCCGTCATAATTGGTCTAGCACTCCTTGACGTAAACTAGTACACATTCCTTTCCACGACACGACTTGCTGCTCTGGCGAGGTATCGAGCTGCGCAGTTATAACCGACAGTACCGTGACCCTACATCTGTCACGGCCCTTGTACGACTTGTTCAAATATTCGAGCGTAGCTCATTATGTACCGACTGGACGCGCTCTGTCGTGCGTCTGCAGTATAAGTGAGACACGTAGCCTATTCGTCACATATAACGAATACAATTATATCATAATGTGACGAATTTAATGAGCACTTTAACGACCTTGACATTCAAACGTCATACGAAATCAAGCCCAGCGTCTTGTGGGATAAATAATTTTTTCCGAGAGCTCAGGAAAATGAACGAGAATCGAGTCCCTCAACTCAAAATGGTAGATTTCCGAAGGGTCGTGTGGCAGATTGTTTTCTCTTACCATACTATAAAGCATTTCGTTTTAAAGGCAATCGGATGCTTACAAACTGTTTGTTTAGGTACCACTGCAAATAATGCTAATTCTACGTGCACGAACCATAACTATGTTGCTACACAGATCTTAATCTTGGTACCCATATTTATACTTTAATACGGTGCACGCTGCAAATTGCGATTATTTTGTAAGCTACATAAAAACTTCGCTTTTAAGCGCTGACTACTTAATTTTTTTTAAATGTCGTGCTGTGGTCACGAAGGAATCATTGTACGATTATTAACTGTCTGCGTGCCAGCTCTGAGTCATTGGAGTGCCGCATTTTTCATTCTAAACGTGATGTATTCTACAGCAACACAGTAAAATAACACTAAACACTTCCTAACTGATGACGTTACTATAACTAGTAGGTATGTCGACATGCTCGGTAGAGATGATGGTTTGTCGCAGGAAAACTTGACTGTTTGCTGGGTTTCAACATACGTTCAGTTCATGGAAAGATGGCTGGCTTTAGCTTGTACTTGGAGCTATTGCCCTAGTTGACTGAGCCAATAAGAATCTCGCTATTGTAATATTTGACCCCTGTTATTGGTCTGCAGAGAGCCATGTTGTGTCAGACGTATGTAACCCAATATTTAGGGCCCAGTAGTTTTCGCAAAAAGATTTTTGTCCCACTTTGTTTCAGTGAACCAGTGACAGTATTATCGGCTGCTGGGTGTCGATTATGGTACACAGATAAAAAATATGTCACTAAACGATAATTACATTGCAGCCATCAACGCTGGGTTGTAGGGTCGGCGTATTGTGGTCAACGTTTCAACCAACAGCTACGTACTGTTTTCATCCCACGCGGTTGAATGTCGTAACACGGAACCATTACTCAAGGTAAACTTCTACAACAGCTAGTCAGGTACGTGAGAGTGACGTGGGAAGCTCAGGGAAATACGTCGAGAAAGACCCTGACATTCGCTCATTTAACACGCTAGCATTTTTGTTAACAGTCATTGTATATTTTACATTTTAACCACTGAGGATTCATTGAGAATTCCATGATTACGTCCATTGTGGAAACTGATTTAGAAAATCAATACGCCAGGTGTGAAAAGTACGTGCAGAGGTTCATTGAAAATAAAATCGTGTTTAGACATTTGTTTACTTGTCTGAAATGAAAATCTTAATTGTTCTTCTTCAATCCGAACGTGAGTAGGTTTATCACAAACGCAAAATTAAAATTTTTCATATTTACGGCTTTCGCAAAACAATTTACAAAAACTTTACATACCCTTCAATCATGTTGGTAACATGGTGGTAATACCCTGCAAAGCTACGTTACTGTACCTTTTTTAATGTGTGTAACTAGTTTAAGAAAACTGAGTTGCGCAGTTTTAGTTGAATATTTTAAATATAAATCTAACAGTTTAAGTCAAGTTATATTATGCACTAATGCTTGAAGTGGATGTCATTAATCATTGTATACGATCTGTTGTAAACTAGCCTTACGCTGGTTTGAAAGTCACTTGCTTTTTAAATAACACATTTTCATCTCACTGTTGTTTACTACTTACAAAATACTTTAATTAGATGTGAAAACCAAGCTCTGAACAACCTATGTATTAATTACATTTGTGAACAAGAATTAGACAATAATTATGAAAGATGGCCACAGTTTCTCCATTACTGTTTATTTTAATTTCCCACTTCTTTTTCATATGTATTGTTCTGTATTACCTTGTAAATTACTTCCCTCCTGACCTTAACAAAATGTTATTTGATTATGTTACAGGTTGGTGGCAACAGTACAAGAACCAAGAGAGAAAAAAAAGTTTTTTCTATTGTAAGATACGTTTTACTTAGTAAGCAATGTTGTCATCCACTGGCGTCCTCTGGAAGAGAAAAACATATTTATATATTTCCTGAATAATTTTACGTTCGGTAATGCGAGATTATTATTAATAAAAGTTTTACCTCTTCAAATGTCTCCTGTTATAAACGTATAATATATTGATTGGAGGCTTTTCTTACCGGACTCATGTATATCTCGGCTTCTGGGTTGAAGTCACGTCCGATTTTGGTTTCGGAAACAGGAAGAAACCGAATAATGGAATTGGCTTCAACCCAGACGGAGATATGTGTATAGTTTTGTTATTTTTTGGGGCGTAAAGAAATTATTACAAATAAAATTCTCAAGTAGTATATCATAGTGTTGCGTGCCATGTACCTGGAGGCCAGTGGTCGGCGGCTGTTTCGTAACACCTTGAGGGCTGGCCGATGATTCAAAGCCCGGGTGGCTCATAGTGGGAATCCCGCCGAAACTACGTCATAGATACCTGTCCCAACTGCGTCTTAACCCTTCGAGGGCGGCCGACGTGACTACAAGCACATCCGAAACATGATGA
>PNEQ01051700.1:0-25102 GCA_003012365.1 Medauroidea extradentata
TTCGGCTAAAGCACTTACATAAATACAAACGAATGTTAACGGAACAGGTAAAGATTAAGTTATGCGACTTATTAGTACTTGCCCCATTTAATTATTGCGCAGGCTTACGTGTTAACATCGACCAGTCTCAAAAGAATAGAATCCAAAAACTGCAGCATCACTGTTTGCGATATATATTTAATCTCAAAAAACGGGATCATATTAGCAATGCATTAAAAACTACCAAATGGCTGACAATGCATAACAGAAGTAAATTGCACTTCATTACACAACTTAAAAAGATAATTATTTACGAAAGCCCTAGTTATTTGCACACCAGGCTCGTCATCGGATCCACAATACATACCTACAGCACACGGAACAAAAATAATGTCCAAATTCCTAGGCATGCAAAAACTGTCTTCAAAAACTCCTTCGACTATCTCGCGAGTCACTACTGGAGTGAGCTGCCAGAGTCTCTTAAGAAGACGAAATCTGTAAAAATTTTTTAAGAAAAATTGCTATGCAAAGTTGTTGGCGGAACAGAACAGCAAATAGTTTCATTATAGATATAATTAGAACAAAGATAAATTGGTTATTTGTTAGTTGAACTTTACGTTAGATTATAGTACACAAATTTGTTATATTGAAATTAGAATTATTATAGTGCAAGTTGAAATTAGAATTATTATAGTGCAAGTGATAGTATTAGCACTTTTTCTCCAAATTGTTATGTAACTGAATTTTTTTTTCCACAATTCTTTAATTTTATTACTAATTCTTTTTTAAATGAACTTCTTGTTGTATTAATGTGTATTTATGTATAAGGTTAAACACTTCAAGTTGTAAACCGGCCTAGAGCTGAATCTTGTAGTGTATAAATAAATAAATAAATAAAAATAAAAAATAAAATAAATATTCAATTTTATCTATAAATCTTCAATATTAATGAAATCGTCGGTATTATCATCGAAATCTTCGGTAGTCGAAATATTTGATAACATCATCATACACAATTTCGAAATAATCGTTAATTTCGGGACCATGGACATAACACAGCTACGTAAGTTCTCCAAGTAAAATTTACTATGCGAACAGCTTCCATTCTACTGCTTAAGTCAACAATAACGTGGCGCACCAGTGTTTCTATGTTATCAATTTTATTTTTTAACTAGAAGGCATACGAAAGCATCGAAAATCTAAACAAACGCTCAGTTATGAAACCCCTGCTAAAGTACTTAAAAAAAATATTCATTTATTGTATAAACACACACCACTAACGAAATGAGTTTATCTCTGCTGGGGTTATGGTCATGTCAGGTAGTTTTCCAATGATTTCGATAGTATTTCTTTTTAACGCAACCATTAGTAATACCTATTATTTCATGTAATTTAAGTAGCTTTTATTTTTTCAGGAAGCCTTGGGATTTTGAAATATGTTTAAATTTTTTTAAAAAGACATTTTAAGAAGTAAATGGAAAATTTAGAGAAAAAAAGCAGGTAGGTACAGCACCACCTAGCACCACACTCAGATCCACCGGTTATGACATACTAAAACATACTAGTAATGTGTGATATTTAGATTGATCCGACCTCTGTAGCATAGTCTGTTAGGCACCGGTCTACGGTGCGAGAGGTCTTGGGTTCGAATCCCAGCTCGGTAATGGATGTTGTGCTGTCCCTTCACCTTATTTCACCTCATAGGCTCTGAGATCTCGTTGTTAAAGGGCCTTTAAACCCTCTCACCTCATATTTGGAGCGATATTTATTATGCCTAACATTCTAAATGTGATTCTAGTCATCACTACTTGTCGGTTATGTTCATCTTGCAAAGCAGTTGCTCAACTAATTTGACATATATTGCGCTATTCTGAACTTGATTCGGACTAAGCAGTATGCATGTGGACTAGGTTTAGGGTGTATACAATTAAAGCAGGTGCAGAAGATTACACTAATGTTTTAAAATAATTCAATGATAAAATTATTTGCTATGTACGTATCTCCCCCCCCCTTTTTTTTTTTTTATCATACATCAAGTCATTGCTAATTCCACAAAAGAAATATGCATACACGAACTAAGGAATTGTCGTTTACTTCCAATTCACATCACGGAATGTGTTTGAATCAAGGCGTAAAGGACTCTGTGGTACAATCTGACGTCCAAATAGTAGTAAAATGTATTTGGCAAATTGGAGATTTTCATATAGTAATTGGCGTGAGACTGTTATCTCCCGATACAGATAAATTCACCGTGGCACCAAATGTTCCCCGAACAATGTGTTTGTTTGGCGGGTGTCCGTGTAACGACGACCCTGGCGACAAATCATGCATTTACTCTGCGATTTCAGCGGCGCTCTGGTTGGTTTTTGCCGCCGCCGAGCGCCATCCATGCCGAACGCGCAGCGGAGCGTGCGGCCAAGCAATGAACCTCAGGTGAAGAAGAAAAAGAACTGCTTCGTCCGGGCACTCTCTTCGCGAACAAAAGCGCAGTGTGCTTGTTCCCCTACCTCCCTCCCATTGCTCTTGTATATCCCCCTATCTCTCCGTCTCTCTCTCTCTCTCTCTCTCTCTCTCTCTCTGCCTCCCGGCGCGGGTGGCATCCAGTCAGCGCACAGTAATTCATGTCCGGAAAATGACAGCTGAAGAAATCTCCGAACAATGGAACATAAATCGCGAAAGGAGGGTACGAAGAGGCACGAGAAGTGGGGGAGGCGGCGAGGAAGGGCCCGATGCGGAAATTGGAGTTCATCACATCCGAGGTTGGGGGACTGATTTCGCGAGCTCTTCGCTTCATGTAGATAGGGGAGGGTGGAGAGGGAGTAGGATTTAGGAAAAGGACGGCGAATGTTGCGGAAGCTAATTCGATGCCCGAGAGAGACGCGCCGAGCGGACGAATGGCTTGTGTAATTAATTAATTTCGAGGTATGACGCATTAGCCCAGGTTGATGGCGCAGTTGGTACCTGACTCGGCGGACTGGTTTCAATCCCAACGTTTGGGCAATTTTGCCGACTCCTAGGAACACTGATGCTCTGTCACGTGCCTATATGCGTCTAGTGTCCGCTCAGAATTTCCTCATACAGTACTTCAGTTGTTTTGTTTTGAAAGAGAATACTCACCCCTGTTAAAAAAAAAATTGTAATATTATTCATGATGTGTACAGGAATATTCCCCAGCCTGATGCAACGAAACTTGGTTTCCGAACGTGTGTGGAAAATTCCACACGGCAATGAGTGAGTGTGAGAGAGATTTTGGTCAGCGCTTAACACTGGGGTCTTTAGCACTGGTGTGGGGTGACACGAGGTGAGTATAGAGCAGTGCCGGAATGAAATGACGGGGAAACGGGAGATCCCGAGAAAACCCGCCGACCAACGGCATCGTCCGGCACGCTTCCCACATGCGAAAATCCGGGGACCTACCCCGCCGGGAATCGAACCCAGATCGCCTTGGTGGGGGCCCCCGGTAATGAGTGTATTCACCACATAAACGACTTGGAAATTTTTCCCGCCCGTTATGTAAAATTGCTATAGAGGGCCAATATGTAATGAAAAATTACGTTACTAGTTGTATAGCTTACCTTTATGTGCACATAATGGGAATTAGCTCCCATTACTTGTAGAGTAAATTTACCTGAAATTTTTTCACAATGATACTTTAAGGGCACGGTCTACCACAATTTTCATTACCATTTTTATATATTTTTTATTTGTACCAGATATTTTTTCTTATTTTAGACACAAAATGTGACTAAATTTGGCTCTTATGAAATTTTTTTATCTCTCATATTTTTCGCGTAATGGCTTGTAAAAGTCGTAATTTGCATGTTTCCGTTTTAACGACTACACTAAAACCAACTGATATACCACACTAAAAAAAATCACAGTGGATAAAGACATTGCAGGCTACAATGACATGCTCATAAAATTAAAAAATAAAAATTATTTGAATTTTAAAAAAATGCTGAAACTGAAAATAAAAATTTTAAAAAGTTCAATAATTTTGTTATTGAAATCATAGTCGTGTGTTTAAACTTTAGAGCTATCAGAAACAATGTGTCTATCCAGTTGTTACTAAATATGTCACATTGAAAGCCAAGCACCATTACAAATGGTTAAAAGAATACTTGAAAATATTTTGAAACAAGATAAGCGATAAGTCTTGCTCAGCTCGCCGCTGGTCTGAATGATGGATGAAGCGATGTAGTGGTTTACTGCTCACCAAAACAATTTTGTTTACGTCAGTACAACGGCCACCAATTGCAAAGTTGTAGAAGAGTTTCCACGGCGCCGAAGTCACAAACTGACAACCTGTATGCGCGAGCGACAGTCATTCTTTATATTTTGTCTCTCGTGACTTTCCGCAATTCCTGTCACTACTTTCAAATTGAGGCGCCGTACTGCATGTAGTTGACAGTATTCCACATCTCTGAAGCACATCAGCATGACAGCACTAAAAGCGACAAGGGCATAAACATTGTGCCTGACATGCTGCGATTTTTCAAGCTCTTCTTGAAACAATGGTAACTTAAGATGTGATCCTGTTATTTTATTCATGCTGAAAACTCCGTGGCTAAGTTCAGTGTAGTTTACTAAGCTAGTTTTATTTATTTTCGTACTAAAGAGATGTGTTTAGAAATACAGTCTGATTGTTTTGCTGAGCTGAAAGGCTCCAAAATGATGTTTCCAGTAAAGATATCTTGACAGTTGTATTCCCAAGCAGTCTAGAGTATTTTTATTTTTGCGAAAAGGACAAAATAACAGCGACTACATCCAGCAGTTTCTTTGATAAACACGTATTTCAAACAGAGTATTCACAGCAGAGTTATCCTTTTAAGTTCTTCGGACCGTTCCTTTTAGTTTTTCTCACTTCGCCTCCCTCTCGTGTTACTCCGCGCCCGGTTTATTCCTCTCTTTTTATCCTCCTTTCAGCCGGTCGTCGTAAATCTCGTCTCAGAAGAAGTCGTTTCGCAGTGCTCACTAAAGTCGCCAGTGGTGCAACTCATTCGCTCGTATTTCTCCGCGAGCGTGTAACACAGCTGAGCGAATCTTAGTCTGAACAGTTAGCAGACGACAGAAGTCAGCAGCTCAGATGCTGAGTAGGGCATTATTGATTTCCTCTGTCAGCGGGATGTGTGGTTATCACCAGTTTTCAAGTGAAAATACATGTTCCTGCAAAGAGACGCGTTATAAGAACACTTCAACTGCACGTGTTCAGCATGAAGTTTTCATACATCATTGTAATTTATTTCTGCTGACTGTTTGAACATGCATGCTTCTTGAAGCCATGCTTCACTGTTTCTATATATATTTGTATTTTTTTTTCAGCTTAAGGGGAGGGAAATATATATTCTGAATTTTATTTATCGACTTTCTGTAGTAACTTCTATTATAAAACATTTCTCGAAAATGTGGCAATGTTGAGGCATAGAAGATAATTGTGATGATATATTTGTGTTATATGTACATTGGGCTTGCAATCATTCTTGACAGTTAACCAATAATTCTCTTGTACTGATTCTGTATCATAAATTAATGAAAGATCCAATTGTTGTTTATGTCAAGTAGTTTATTAAGAATTTCCTGTGCTCTGCCGAAGAAAAAACTTTGATAATACAATTTGAATCATTGTGATGACGTGAAAACAGAAAATACAAGAAAATTACCTTACCCCTCCCCCCTTAAACGAGAGCAGATATTACAAATCGGTTCGGCAGTTGTTTAAAATGGGTTGTGTTGTGATAGTGATTTTTTTTTTCAACACAGTAACTTATACGGTTTCGACTACTAAGTCAGTTAACAAAAATCTAATTAGTTACACAATTAACTAAGAACGTAATATTTTCTGTCTTAAAACAAATAGCCAGTATGCTGATATCCGATTTAAACACAACTGCCAAACTATTTTTGATATCTGCTTTCGTTTAGACTTAAGAAATAACTATCGCTAAAACCTTTGGAACAGGGGAACTTGGCATCAAGATGTAATGCACGTATGTCAGACACACTACAGATAAATTAGTAAAGCGAAAGTGTGGAGGCTACCTGATAACAGGGCATCACGCCCCAGTTTTCACAGACTCCTGAATCTGGCGATCGTAGGCGTCTGTCGAGCACTGACAGACTGCACAAACGACAATATACGACAGAAGCGACGGAATGCGAAGGACGGGGGCAACTGGAGTACCTCGAAAGAAATCGTTGGTTGACGGCTACGTCTGCCATACGTTACCCACATGCTAAAAATCGGGATGGACCCGAAAGGGAATCAAACCCGGATTTCTGAGACGAGAGGTGGGTGGTCTGACTTCTAAACCTGCAAGGATGTACGTAACAGGGTACTTTGCAAAAATTTGCATTTTATTAATTTTTCTCATTTTAGTTTGTTCTTTAACGTACCATCATACAGACCAAGGCCTTGGAAGATGTACACGACGGAAATGGTAGGGAGTCGTCCAGGGCTTGTGTCACTTATTGTGATCCATTTTTCTTAATTCCTTCCTGATTGAAAATTTGGCAAGATTTATTTGAAAATATTTCAATAGGGACGTAGCTAATTACTTAACATTTCATTACGTGCATTGTTTTCGAACAATTAAAGCGTGACTACGACATAATTAAGCTAATTTAAATTTTAATATAAAAAATCCTCTCTTACCCAAATAATAAACACAAAATAACTCCCAATACCGATTTCACCAAATAACACGCACCTAATATTAAAATGTAATGTTTCTATAAATAAATATTGCCGTTTGTCACATCCATAATTTATTAAACGAAAATTAATATTATTTTAAAAAAATTATGCAGTCCTTAAGGGCCCTCTCCAGATACACTGATTTTGTGAGTGTAAAGTAGAAAATCGATGTGATGGTAAGGGAACTCGTTGACAATTTATGTAAAGCATTTTCGCCTCTCCGCGCAAGCCATTCAGATTTTTGCTATTGTCCTTTTTTACTATGGGACTTTAAGCGGTGAAACAATAATTTAATTTTTTTTTTCATGTTAGTTCAAAGTTTAATGCTCGTTTCTATTATATTTTTCGAATCCGTTACTTATTTTTCCAGACAAGGCAGCCTGGAAAAGCCATTTTCTGGCAATTTTGACCGGCCCAAAAATGGTGTTTCTAGTAAACGTGCCAAATTTTTAAAATTATAGGAATATAGTTTGACGTGTGTGTGTTCTTTTTGTATGTATACAGATAAAGTGCGCGTTAAATAGTTTCGAAAAAAAATAATAGTCGTAACTCGCTGCAACACATTCGAAGCGCAGAGAGGGAGGCCGCCTACCGTGTATTCCACGTGTGCCCTTTGTGCCAAAGTACGAAAAGAACACCCTACGGACAAGAACGCAATGTCATTGTTAGGACACCGTGCTCATTAAAAAAAACGCTTTCTAAGCCCTACAACACAGCTATAAACGACCTATTCAGACTGTTGTATTTCAAAATGTACTAATCAAATGTATGCGAAACTCAGATAGAACGTACACTCAACTTCGCTGCATGCAGGCTTTCCACGAATAAAATTATTGGTCACCGCTTAGATCTCCATTCTAAAATGGATCGGTGTGGGATCTTCACGCCAGTTCCAGCCGGTGACTGGTTGTGGCGACGCGGCATTTGATACGCGTTTCAAGGTTGCCCTACTCAGTCCATCGCTTCTGAGCACACACACACACACACACACACACACACACACACACACACACACACACGGGCCTATGTTTCGGTGCTGTAAAGAAATCTTGATTTGCAACAAAGGAAATGTATACTGTTACTAAATTTTTCTTCAAATTTTAACTTGTTTGTGGTTTATGGCAAATAAAATAATTTAAAAATATAAGTTTGTCTTAAAGAAACTACAGTTTTTTGCCGTAAAGACTGTTGTTATAAAATATGTTATTGGCAATATAATTATATACTACCATTGCTGTATAAATTAAACAAAATTTTCTTTGCTGGAACAAAAATTGTATTGTCGCAAAGAGAGTTTAAGTGGTCTATAGTGTGCTTTATGATGTCTTCCAATTATTGGACAGTATTGATACAGAAAGTTTTTTTTATCATGTGGAATTAAATGTTTAAGGAAATATTAATTGTATGTTAGGGTAGAGACTATATTGAGTTTAGCAGCAGTCAGCTATAACATGTAAATCCCTATATTTGCTCGCACTGCATCTCGCTCGTTCTTTCTCTCTCTCTCTCTCTCTTTCTCTCTCTCAGATATGCACTCTTAACTGGGAGATTGCAAACAGGAAAATGGAGAAATGGTACAATGTATAAGTACGAAGGTGGTCTTATTTGTCAGACCCCCAACATAAAAACTGACAATATGTAGGTTACCCTTCTCGTAGTACGCACATGGTAAGGTCGGAGGAGGAAAGAAGGTTTGGCATGGATAACCAGTACATGTAGCCAATTAGGAAATAACCCACCCAGAAGTTTTCGTTCCTTTCAGCTGACAGTGTGATAAAATAGTACGGTTATGAAAAAAGTGACACACACGTAACAAATAATGAACTCACAAACTGTAATTTTTTCCCCACTTTTTAAACAAATGTTTGGAACGTCGTTACAAAAAAATAATACCTTTTTAGAACAACAAACATTTACCTTGTAAGACTTATAATTAAAAGAAAAATGTTTTGGGAAGAAGTATTTTGGCAAATGAATTTTCTTGAATTTCCTTTCAATAAGCACAAAAACTTCACTGTGGACAGATATGTACAGAACTTTCGGTGTACAGGTAAATGACATCCCATTAAAGTCGTCAGCAACCTACGCAAATATGGTAAATCTCTTTGCAACCTCAGCAAAAGTGAGACAGAATAAGTACTTCTGTGCTGTATTCCTTCAAACGCATCTGCCACACCTTAGTAAAAGTAACAGTAAATTTGTCTTCGGCGATATATTACCACTACGAATATTTATTTTCTGAATGGCCGATTCACCATAAAACATTATCTAAGTCTACTTGTGAGAAGAGCCAGGATTTTAATGCGTTGGCAATGTGGAATACATAGTCAAAAACATGTTTTGGGAAGTGTAACGTTACTCTTCCCTACACAAATGTACACACACATACTTATACAGAGAGAAAGAGAGAGAGAGAGAGAGAGAGAGAGAGAGAGAGAGAAAGTGACCGTGTTGTTCAGGATCAAGAGTAGCGAGCAACAAACAACAGTGCCTCGTGTATTAAACATGTCAACCCTTTTACCCGGGAAGGAGAGAGTCTCAAGAAAAAGAAAAGCCTTCGATGAATATCTAAATACGTAGGTATTTGTTTGTCTTTGGTATAAATATATATTAGTATATGTATTATTGATAGCGTATTTTATACAAACCAATTCCCTACAGCTGCTACGCTTGTGTATCTACTGGTTATATGGCAGTCTGCAGTAAGCTTCACTGTAAACGTTTTCATTTTGTTTGTTTTCAAATATGGTCAACTGGAAAACTTTTTTATTAATAAGGGTTAGCAAAGCTATGTTAGCAATACACAACACAAAGAAAGTTACGTTCTCGAGTTTGATAAAAGAGTGTTGCTAAGCAGTCTGCTAGGCTCTATCCTTTAAAATTGACAGTTAATGCCAAGTTTGATGAAATATTACAAGTAAGCAGAATTTTATAAATAATGTGTAAAAAAATTTAAATCATATTTGTAATAACATCATTAAAATACTATTAAATACGCAAGCGAATGATAATTTTAGACTTGAAAGATTTTAGTTTCCTATGATTTAATTTCATTACCTATGTATTCGTCGCTCACGTAATCATAGTGTCGTTTAAAGAAACGTGGAAGACGTTATGGAAAGTGTACACTGAACGTTTAGTTGACTACGTTTAATGCGGCTCATTTTTCAATGTTAGAACTCCAGGAACTTGAAAGGGGACGTTAAATTATAGGTGTCAAATAAAATAATAAGAGTCGATAGAGGATCAATAGCCTGTGGGACATTTGCACTTAGTAGGCAGGTTTCGTCGTCGTCAACTCGCGGATGTTCCTAACAGTAGTGCGAAAACTGGCATAACTGGTTGAACCAGGGCAAGTTTTTCTTTTTCCGCTTGGCAAGTGAAGTCGTTCTTGTAACTAGTAAGACATTAAAAATTTCTAATAAATTGTAGTTATTATTAAGAGATTTCTGTTGATTCCCAATCGCTTCCGTGAGCCCCTGCGGTTACTTTTCACGAGTACATAAATAAAAAAATTGTTTTTCTGTATTACTTCAGTTCTTCGTGATGTGCACGCTAATCAGCGATCTTTAAGGTCATTGACCAACATATCAATTATAGAAATCCGGAACTCCGAGCATTAACAAAATACTGCTATTAAATTTAATAAACCATCAAACAACACAATAACTACTATTTACATAAAGGTTATAAAATCTAAATAATGTAAACACAGTCCTATGTACAAGTTCTCGGTTCTTGAAATGTCTCTCTCACCATCGACAAATGTTGGACCCACTGTCTTAGCACGAGCACCAACGAACCTCTTGTAGGCCAGAAACTAGGGCTCTATAAAGACTAGGTATAATCGTCCGCCATTTTGGGTCCTTCGCAGCTACCGCAAGCCAAGTCATGCTCGCGCGCCCGAAAAATTGCAGAAACCTAACTCATCACCAGTCGAAAACTATTCGGTCAATTGACTTTAAAAAATTACAGAGTATTAATGAACTGTCCTGCCAATAACGCTATCCATTAATTTTCTTTATGACAATTATTTACTATGTAAAAAAAAAGTTTAACGATGGCATGAACATTTTTGACCGGGAAATGCAGGGTAAAATATAGTAAGCGAGAAACTTTTTGGTTTTACGAGATAGATGGGGAGTGTCAGTGGAAGAAACAAAAAGGATAGTATAAAATTATTATTTATGCCCCTCTTGGCGAGTTTCGCGAATCGCTGTTGTTTTGGCGGCAGGTTGAAGACAGAATATCACTGGCGCGCGGCGCCGCGCCGTCTACCTCAACGATCTGACTACGAATTATACCTTAGATTGTCTTCATAGTAAATACATTAATTTTAACTCTACATTTTGTATTTATTATAACGTTTTCAACTTTCGATAACTGATTTTAGGGTTGTATACAAAAGTATACATTGTCAATATAAATAAATTTACAAAATAAAATATTAAATAGAAAATTAATGCAACGTCCTTAATTTCACTGCAGATAGTTTTTGAAATCTACTATTTTTTTTATTAAGTCTTTTAAGATTGTTTATTCTCCCACAAAATAGTCTTAGACCTACATACAACTGGAAATATATATTTTTTATTTACTTAAAGGCACATTTTCAACAATTAATAATAAATAATAAATACATAAAAGCTAATTCATCTGATGTCTATACTAGGTTTTTAAAAGTAACTCATTGAAACGCAAATATAATACTTTTAACTTTGTTCTACTTGTTATGTAAGTATTCATACTAATATTATCGAGGCTTCAGCAGTAAAAGATGCAGTTATCACATTAAAAGTACAGCACACATTCAATTTATTTAACTTTTTAAATATTTTCAGTTTGTTACAAATAAAAAAGTGTAATTTTTAAAGAAAGTGATTCAAGAAAATTGGCCTTATTAAGCTACAAATTATTGGTATGTAATAGCAAACACGTTTGTATTTTGCGTTACTAATGCAAAATACATGATTACCAATCGGACAGATCGATGCATCTCTACTCTGTTGCTAAAACGTTAGTTTGAAGATTTATACGTAGTGTGTCCTGAAGCTGTAAACGTAAATAGTTGCTGATAATGAATTTGTTTTTAAACTGAT
Organism: Medauroidea extradentata; assembly: GCA_003012365.1. Classification (NCBI taxonomy): domain Eukaryota; kingdom Metazoa; phylum Arthropoda; class Insecta; order Phasmatodea; family Phasmatidae; genus Medauroidea; species Medauroidea extradentata. The sequence goes on from PNEQ01051700.1 coordinate 11,773, forward strand.
TTCACTGAGGTTTCAAAAAGTTTATTTACTAATATGAATTAAGTTTTGTTTTAAGTCAATCTACACTAAAAATTACGACACACTGCCTATCATGTAGCGGTGTGAATAAATTTTTTTTTTGTACTGTAGCTGCCCTTCACTCACTCTGTGCAGACAGTATATAGCCACGCTGTTTTGTAGAGTCGGGATAATAAATACAAATCTTTCTTCACACACTTGTGCAAGTGCTAATTTTTCTTACAATACGACCGAAAATGTTTGTTATAGTCTATTAGTTAAATATCTGAAACATAGCATGCTTACTTTTATGCCCATTAAGCCAAGCTAACAAACATTACACTTCCGTAAATTTGTGGAAAACAGTATGGAGAAGTGCCGCTAATCTACTCTAGCGTACCTCGTAAATAAAACACACGGTATCTTACACCTATACTTAAATACTCTCTGTAAACATGTTGGATATAAATTTGTATTTAGAAGTTCTTTCCTTTTTACTGTATGTCTGTATATAACACATTTATCGCCCAGTACAGTTAATGCGGGAATTGTAATTTCTATTCTATATCTACGTTATCACTAGGGATATTCATAAAGTAAGAATTTCCGTTATCAATGAGATACTTGTTAGAAATTTGTTACATACAAAAGCCTATTAAGGCCTTGCTCTTTAGTTTTGCAGTGGTTTCGAAAATATGTTTTTAAACGCAAATTAATACATACATAAAAAATTCACTCTTACAGTTTTAACACATAGATCATCGTTTGTATCTGAATTTTTCTGTTCCACTGCACTAAACGTATTTTCAGATTTTTGCCTCTGAAATATCACATACTTTGTTGTCAAAATACGCCAAAATGAAGCAAAATAATTTGTCGCTAGCAAACGGTACATTATTTAAAAAAACACTCTGGCATAATTGTATATCGTATGACTGTACATAGTCTAAAATTTTTTTCAAAGCATTTGGTTAAAAAATATTTGAGTTATTTTCAATTGTTTGAAATAAATAATAGATCATGGCCTTAAAAACTACAGTGAACCTGGTTAATATAAACCACGTAAATATAAAGATCTTGTTAACACTAAGTAATTTTCGTTCCCCTAAGAATGAGATGAAAATTGTAACACTAACTTAAACGCTCAATAAAATGTTTCCTTGTACACCACACTACGCCAGAACCACAACATGCCTGCAGAGGTTTCTCATACATTGCGATAATTAGGCACAACGTATCTTCTCCCAGAAATGTGACACATACATTTATATTGTATATGCGTTTTACTACGAACAGTCGCTTCAGATACAATAATTAAAAATATTAATTAACGTTCGTAAAGATATTTATATAAATATAATGTAAAAAGTTTATAACAATAAGTAGGGAAAGGAATATTTCGCGAGTTCAACGACATGCGCGTAGGAATCCATTGATCTGTTTATACACAAGCCCCGGCCATATGTCCACTAGCTGCTACCCACAGGAACAACAGACAATGAACTAATAGACGGGGCTTGAGTATACGTGGGACAATGGATTATAACACGTCGGCCATTGAACTCGCGAATTATTCCATTCCTTAACAATAAGTGACCAAAATACGTGTTTTAGAATAAAGGTATGTCCACGAAACAATATTGTTCGAAACACATTTATTCCTTGACCACTTAAAACATATACTTTGTACTTATACTACGTTAAACAGATAAGTGTAGTTCATTATATGATTGCTGTTTATTGTCTTAAAAATTCATGTGACGGTTGCGGCAGATCACAGATAGCTATTTCAGGGTTATGAGTTCAAATCTAGGTGTCGGTTGAATTTTTTTACGTTATATATTCATTTGGGATATAATTGAGGTTCTATGCTGTAGTGAACTTAAACGAAAATGTAAATAAAAGATGTAAGATGTTCTGAAAAAAAAGTCATAACTCTAATTTGCATTAACGATATTTTTTAAGTGATGAAACTGTATTAAACTGTACGCAAAATAACTGATTGTTGTAAAATTTGTACATATTTTAAAATTACATTAATTTTAGTATCTCTTCCAATGTTACTCACAAAAAAAGTGCTTTGGGTTGATGCTCTATTTTAGGTCATAGATTAATGCATGTAATAAAATAGCTACGCAATTTTCTACATAGCATCTGGGAAGAATAAAAAAATGCTGTAAACCATAATTTTAAATATATTCAATATTAGTTTTTGTGATATTACAAAATGTGTAACTTTAGCTTACATCGCGGGTGATCAATTTAAACTGTAAAAAAAAAGTTAAATGTTTGGTACACAGCATTAGTTAAACAGAAGTATGTAAATGAATAACACTTTTTAAAATGTAATTTGTCAAATTTGTCTTTGTGAACTAAACTACTGTAAAAATACATGTGTACATATGTTGGATTCAGTCTTTGTTTCAGTGTCTTGCGGTTTATTACTATACCTTGGCTACTTATTTTTACAATTATGTTCTATGTTATCTATTTAAGTACATAGTACAAAGTAACATTACAAACTAGTAACTTAGTAACAAATATATACATAACTAACATTTACATAGTAAATATTGTGTATATAAACTAAGAGTGAAGTTGTGTTCGCGTCGTTGAGAGAGACCATGCCTCGCGCACGAAATATTCTGTCTTCTACCTGCCGCCAAAACAACAGCGATTCGCGGAAATCGTCATGAGGGGCATAGAAAGTTAATTTATACTATCCTTTTTGTTTTGTTCGCTGGTACCCCCCATCTATCTCGTATAACAAAAAAGTTTCTCGTTTACTATAATTTACCCTGCATTTTCCTGTCAAATGTCAACATGGCATTGTTAAAAATTGTTTTTAATAATATGATAGTTGCAGAAAATTAAGTTAATGGACATTATCATTGGTAGCATAGTTCATAAATGCAATACAAAATTTTTGAATGTATTTAGCTGAATAGTTTAAGATATATGAAGAGTTTAGTTAAACAGGTTTTTGTGGCGCGCGCGCATGGATTAGCTTGCGCCAGCTCCGAAAGACCCAAAATGGCGGACGATTATACCCACTCTTTATAGTGCCTTACCAGAAACTCCTTCGTCACACTACTTGCCGGACGCCCTCGAATACTTCTCGCCACTCGTCACTATCACTTCAACTCACACCAAACACCTGCCGGCCAAAAACTCTCCTCTCTGCTGCAGCTCTCTTTTATATCCTCACTTTCAAGTCTAGAATTATCCTGGCAAGTCTTTATCTCAAAGCTCCTTGAAGGATGTCGTATCTAGAGCTCTGGTATATCTGGATCAAGCACCATCCTGCAAAATAGAGCACGCACAGGGATACTCTAGACCATGATATGACAGTAGTTTTGGGATTTTTCAAAATTTGTTTCCGAAGGAGTAAAAAAAGGAGGGTCAATGTATTTTTCAATAATCGTCTGTATAGCTCAAACCCAATTGGCTCTCGTCGTAATTTTTACTTCTGTTAGATACGCATACATATGTAGTATATGATAGAATTTTAAGAAGTTTCAAAATTCTTTAATTAAGACTGGAAATGTGTTTTAGATTATCCCTCCATATATATCGAACCCGTCGAGATATTGAAGTTCTTTTTGCTTCCGAATAATGTTTACTTCAAGACCCAAAATGTTATTCCAGGATATTTTCCAAATTCAACCCCAAAGAGGAAAAAAAAGGGTAAAATGTGTTTTCGATTCTTCGTTGATACATTTTAACCCACACTTTCACAATTCAACAAAAACAGAACAGGATACCTCCACCACGTGGCTACGCTCATGAAAATTATAATTTATCTTTAACAGGGACAACACGAAATCATTTATACAAACTGCAACAGCTTGGGGATAATTGAATTGCAGAACTATGTCCTGAGATGCAAATAAATGTTTAAAAAAAAAAAACATAGAAAATTTAATTATACGAAATATTTAACTAACTGAAAATTTCATAGTCGTTACAATTATCCATTCCACTGAACTTTTAGATATCGACGCGATTTTTGTTTAAGTTTAATGCGTCCTTAAAAACCTTAAATGTAGTTTATTGATTTTTTTTATCTTACATCTAAGGGGATAAAAAGTGACGAATCGGAATGAAACGTGTTTTCAATTAACGATTTGAGCCCTATGGAGGTGAAAATACATGGAATGTGTTTTAGATAAATCCTTCATTGCTAACGAGTAAGTATAGAGTTGCTTTTCTCTTTACGATGATTACATATGCCTGCAAACAGATTTCAGGACTTCTCTAAAATTGAACTGTCAGGGCTATCAAGGGATTAAATATGTTCTAAAATGAATAGTCTATTTGGCTTTGATTCAATAGGTTATCGTTTCGATATTCACCTCAATTAGATACTCATACAAATGTTTAACGTGTGATGGTGGTTATATTTTGCGAAATTATATCACTAAAGGTGTGAAAAGGCATACTATTTTCTTTCGGTTACCACATGATATCTACTTAACCAGTTGAGATATCAGAATATGATGCGCACGTAAATGCGAAAAATAATTATATCAGTTTTTATAGCCTACAGATAACACTTGTATGTAAACATTTCAAAGCAGACGATCGGAAAAAGCAAGTACAACCACAGTTAATAAGTTATATGGAGGTTAACATTCTGCAGTTATCGTTACGTATTGTTGAGCAGCCTCTATGTGGCCAGTGATTGAATATTAGATTTGTTTATAATTAACTTTCGACGTTACGTCACACAATAAATAAATAAGTAGTACATACTTATATATTTTGTGGTTACGTATTGAGGGTACAGTCACAAATGGTTATACACGAGGTAAATGAGTCATCAAACCACGTATACTACTTACGCCTTCCGAATACTCTCTCATATTCAAGGTCTGTTTTACTATGACTATACATAAGGCCCGGGACAGTCGTTAAAGAGTGGCAGGGATAGACTAAGAACTGAGTTTTACATGGGCAACTATGCTAATTAGCCTGCTGCAGAGTAAGCTCAACCTGCAGCTTAGTTATTCTAACACTCGATGGCCGAGCTACTAATCTGGCTTACGAAGAAGTCCTTCAATTGGAATAAATATTCGTTGTTGCGAGTGTTACGTGTGGCTAATACCACGGGCTAATTGCTAGTTGTGTATAAATGTACATATTTCTAAGATGAGAAAAGTTGTCTTCGAGATTGGCTGCGTTCCGGTTCGGCTCTTTTGAAAGGTTTTATCAGTCGCACTAAAACGTCGCAATCACTCTCACCTGTTTAGTGTTTTTGTCTAGCCTCCGGTATGAATACATTTCAACCAGTTTCACTTTTTTCCTGGGGCCGTGCCTCTTTGTATGTCCGCCCACAGTCCTCTTGACATCGATTAAGAAATCTGTAAAGTCTATCTTCACATGGTGGAATAATTGGTCATCAAACGCGTTGCCATGTAACAGATTTACATCAGACTACATTTGCCCTGCAGTTACAAATCAAAAGCGGCAATTTTTAAGAAGAGAAGGTACTATCACCCGGCTTCGTCAAAAAAATTGTTCTTATATATTTTTTTCTTCCCCTTTTCTATTGGCATGAAGCTGTACGTTTAGTAAAACAAATAGTGGAAAAGAGCCCAGAGAACTTCCAGTATTTCAAAAATTTTGTTCCCTCTAGTAAGAAGAATTTAAACTTGATTAGCTAAAATTCAGGCTAAGGTGGGGGTTAATATATGACAGATTGTATTATGAAGTACTACTTTACTAATTAAGTGGTACAAGGGCAAACAATTTGATTTATTATTTTCTCCACGGAAACAAGTTTGAACATCTTGAAGAAAATGAGATCCGTGTTTATAATATTTAGTATGGTGCTGCTGCTGACGTAATCAACGGAGAATATATAACTATTACAGGGTTTATCCAGGTCGTTTCACAGATTACACAACAATCTCTGAAACGTAGTCCCGTATGTGACGTCGCAACCACCTGTCATCGGAACTCCGTAAATTGCTCGCGATTGGTTACAAAACGTTCAGTTTCGCCTTGCTCCATCATGGTTACATAGCTATTTCCTGCTGAGTGTACTGAGTGTGTGTAGAATCAGCAGGTAACTGCATAATCTGTAATAGTTCGTCGAATGACAGCTATACGATTCAAAGCTAATCAAAATGATTGCTCGTTGAACACGCACAAACATTTCGGAAAGTATATTTGAATATTTGAAATTGTTGTTACGTGTTACGGTTAGCAAAAGAAACATGTCACGATTTCAATGAATTTCATGTACTATGTATACTCGAGCCCCATCCATTCGATAATTGTCTGTTGTTCCAGTGAGTAGCAGATCATGGACAAAATACAGTACTGGTTTGGGCTAGAGTATGCACAGGACAGTGGATTCCAAAATGTTGGTCATTGTACTCGCGACATATTCCACTCCCTAGTAATGGTGAAATAGTAATTTTTTTGTAAATATTGAGGAGCAAACTTTCAAAACCAGACAAGTTCATAAAAATTCGAAAGTGAGTTAATTTTTGTATGAGGTTGGTGAGTTATCAGTGACGGCTCGAGGGTTGTTGGCAGTGGCGTAACAACTTTCAGGGCATACATTGTTTCCTTCCCCCCTAAATATTGGAAGTGGTGCCGAAAACAATAGTAAATGGGTGCCCAAATGTTGCATTATTTTATTTTTGAGGAAATGTATGAGTGAAGTCAAACATTGTTGTATGTATCTTTGCTTCTAGATTTTGTAAAATGAAATAAAAATTTGTAAAGCAATTTCAAATTCCTTACTTGAAAAAATGGGAGAAAGGGGAGCGCAAAGTTACCTGCCCCTCCCTAAATTGGAGAGCTTGTTTCGCCGCTGGTTGTGGCAGGGAGGGCACAAGTTGCTGAGAACTTGTACACTTCTGTGAACGCGCCGTCATATACCAATGACCATGAAATATCTACTGGCTACTTATTGTGTTGTGTTCAGTCAGTAATAAGCGGCACCTACATACCAGCGTGTCAGTGGCTGTAGCGTCTACTATGTACAGTTCTCGGCAACTTGTGCCCCGCCTGGCAACAACCTGCGAGCTACCACTGTGAGTTACACAGGCATGTGTAGTCAGATTTAATCAAAAAGGATATATGTCCCTTTTAAAAATCAGGCAAACACTTGTGTTTTAATTCAAAACCAGGCATGTGCACCCCACTTTAATTGCGCATTCATAATAATGGCGTAAAAACTGTTGTCTATTGGAAGGCGGATAGTTATGAAATGCTGCCTGACATGTTTACTACCTAAGTTAATCCTAAAACTCGATGGTACGCCTGTTCCTGATGTTTGTAAATACCCTTACTGTCATAACAAATGACAAAAAAAATCAGAACAATCTCGGGCACGAAGTGAATTAACCTATGGTACGTTAGCTAAACACGACGTTTATAAACAGCTGTCCTTTATATTTAATGAGGGTTTTTTGCTGAACAGATCAACCATAACTACACGGATACGCTTCATTAATCATCTGACATTAACATTTCTTTTGTTAATAGTGTGCGGTTCTTGAATTTAGTTTGTGAGAAGTATTTGTGCAGAATTCCAATGTTTATTAAAATGGAACTCTTTCCAAAATTTCAAATATAAAATTACATTGAAACAATCAAGAGTGGATTCAATGAAAAGTGCTATTGTACGCCATATCAAGAACAAAGCGGTGTAAATTCAACGTGGCACGTGTTAATTGTTGCCCTTTTTTTCTGTCGAGTAAAACATGTATGCAAATAAGCTGTGTTTATATAATTGTTTATGTAGATAAAATAACCATCATCACGTACTTGTGCGCGCTGTTTGAACCAATAGTTACTACTTATTGAAAGATTAATTAATGGAAGAGCATCACAATTTTGAATATAAATTTGACTTTTTTTTAAGTTGCGAGTTCATTTCAGATTTATTTCAGGCCTGTGTATAGTGAAAGTAACGCATAGTCGTAAATGAAAACCAGATACACAGACTTGGCCTAACGCGATCCTGAGGATGACTCCTGAATATGTGAAAATCGGGGAGTGCAGTAACAAGTCAACAGTAAATACGGCAGAATTCTAAAGTAAATGCTTATATTTAAGATTGAACATTGAGCCGGTATAAGTTGATGAAAACAGTGAATTATTTTACTACCAATAATTGTTATTTTTAACTTTTCCTCGCTGGTTTTCTGGAATATAAGAATGCTTGAAAATAATTTTACTCTGAAACACAAGTGATGTAGTTAATGACGAATTTTGAGAATGTCGATATTAACAAACGATCGTTCCAGCTATCGAAGGTCGAGATTTCTTGGATGTCTTCAATTTTTACTAAAAGGTTATAATGAATCATACATTTTATCAGGAAAAGAAAAATGTTTGGAAATACATTGTGTGCAGATCTAAGACCATAATATAAACATAAGCTATATATCTAAGACCATATTTAATATAAACATAGGCTGTATTAGTAGCTCAGATGCTTACAATTAGCAAGAAGGTCACTAAGTAGTTTCCAAGAAACCAAGGGGGCCGGGGTTGGCGCAGTGGCTAGAGAACTCGCCCCCCCCCCCCCCCCACCACCCCTTGAAAGCGATCCTTGTTCGATTCTCAGCAGGATCGATACCCAGATTTTCACATGTGAGAATCATGCCGGACGATGGCGCTGGTAGGCGGATTTTCTCGGTGATCTCTTGTTTCCCCGCTATCTCATTCTGGCGCCGCTCCATACTCACATCATGTCACCCCTCACCAGCGCGAAAGACTTAGACGTTAACTGCTGACCAAAATAACTTCACTTCATTTCCAAGAAAACAAATTTAGTGTTCCACGTACGAGTGTACATATCTGACAGTGAGGTGGCGCAACGTAGGGTAAGCGATAGTCACAATCTTGAATTTTTGTATGTTGTTTCATATATTCTCTTCTGGCTAAATTCATGGAACTTGAACTTAAATAAAGAATAGAATACGTACTGATAGAATGATAGACACTGTAAATCTTTATTTTCCGTTACTATTGTTACAGATCAAATTGCAGTTAAGAAAGTAATTCGAATTTTCAAACTACAACTCGATCCGGAACAACAGTAACGGGAAATAAAGATGTGTGGTGTCTAAAATTTACATCAATATGTGTTCTGTTCTGTAGTTAAGTTCAAGTTACATGAATTTAGCCAGAAGAAAATTTATGACGCAAGATACAAAAGTTCAAGATGGTGACGATCGCTCACTCTTAATACACTGGACTCGTATTCGAGTGGAACCAGGTTCAACTACCGGTTCGGTCATTCTGATTTCAGTTTCCCATATTTTCCCTAAGTCGCAAGAGGAGAATGCTGGAATGGTCTATTCATTTCCCAGTTCCTGCCACAGTATAAATGTGTTTGTCGCCGTCTGTAATGGCCTCGCTGTCGACGAAACGTAAAACACACTTCTCCCTCGCCCTCTGCAGACATGGTGCATCGCCATTTGGTTAAAATGGTTCTTAATGCTGGCAACATCGTTTCGCCTTCACTCACACTTAACTGCTGCCTGGTATATGGATTCGTGAATAAAATATAATGAATTCAGTTTGAGTAGACACATTCAAGGTGTCAAAATCTGCGCTCGTTAATGGAATAGACTATACCAACGGAAGCGGTGTGAAAGGTAAGCAATTCGAACAACTTAGAGAGCTATGAAACTGGAACACTTGTTTACGACACAATATAAATGACGAAACTTGGCATTACATCGGCTCTTATGCATTTGAGGAGAGGAGGGAATGTGAATTACAAGGTTTTCTATGATGATTTGTTATTATTCAGAGAAACAGCACAACATGTACAAGTAAGACCTAATTGAGTCAACTGCTGCTCATTTCAATAATTTAAATATACGATGTCCAAATCCCTACTACTCGAAGCTGTCAGTGAGCCGTTACACACCCAAAGAATGGTTTAAGGGCGTTCACATGGCAAAAATTGATAATTTTATGTTTCCACGACATATTGTACGTTTTGCAGACGTTACTTGTGACTATTTTAGCTAACATAGTCTTCTCATAGCAGCAGGCCAAGTCAAAATTTGCAAGTAACGGGAACATGCTAATAACAAAAAGTTAATGAAATAGTTTACACTGAAATTATGTAGTATGGGTCATATGCTAAAACATTTAAAATCACACAATGCACCTGATTTCTATATTTTCAAAAATTCTAAAAGTAACGACAGCTTTCTTCACTTATTGTTAGGGCTAGGAAAAATTCGCGAATCTAATGCACTGCATGCTAGACTCCAATGTCCTATGCACACTCAAGCCCCGTCTATTCGTTCATTGTTTGCTGTCTGAATGAGTAGCGGGTAATGGACAAATAGTAGGGCTTCGGTATATACAGGATAATGGATTCTAGCATGTTGATAATTGTACTCGCGAAATATTCCTAGCCCTCCTTATTGTCATTTAAAAAAAATACAACGGGACTTTGTTGTGTGTTTTCAAATCTTTTAGCATATGGCCCATACTATCTAATTTCAGTGAACATTATGTCATTCGAGTAAATCAGTTGTTGATTTTTGTTGTTAGCATGTTCCCGTAACTCGCACGTTTTGACTTTGACATGTTACTATGGTATGACTATGTGGGCTAAAAACGATTTCCAAGTGGAAAATATGGTCACAAGTAATGGTTACAAGACGAACACTACGTCGTTCAAATATAAAATTATGCGTTTTTACCACGTGAGCAGCCTTAATCTGTTGATATAAGCATTGTCTGCACACAGTGAAAGCAACGTGCGACTACGTGATATTTTTCCTCAAGTCAGGCGTACAGGTCAATGATACCGTGAATTATTTTTGTCTCTTCAAGTGGCATCTCTTTGCACGGTAGCAATTTTCTACTAGTTCCACTCCAAGTATCACCAAGCTCATAAAGTTATCCGGCAAATTCTCGTTGCACAGTTGGCTTCTCACCACTAGTTCCGCTCCAAGTGTTGCCAAACTCGTATAACTGGCGCTGCATAACCAGGCGCTGCGATAAAAATAATTTGGATCTGTAGACTTACTTACTACATACTAAATTAACACCGCCAACTAACCACGACTTGGAGGTCAATATAGTGATTGTATGTTTGTGAAATTTACCATACCAAATTAGTTTCCACTGAACACGACATTATTTAGTGAGCACAGAATTTTAAGTGTGGCGGCTGAATACTCTTGTGTTGATTTAAAATAAAATATTTTGTTGTGTGAACACCAATAGAATATTTTTCGTGTGATAACTGATATCCTCATGCCAAGGATACTGATTTACCACGGGAAATTTTTACCAGTTTGGTTCTAGTCTTCCATTAAATATGATCATATCAGTAGAAACTTGCAATATTCGCGTTAACATTTGGTAGACTAAACTTCAATTTCGTATATATAAAGTTACTTAAACACCTCATGTCTGTGATTTACTGCTGAAACCCAAGACTCGTGAGCGTTAAAAACATCATATCAAGTGCTGCAGATGGCCACATAAGGCACTGAAATAAAGTGGTGCTAAAATCTTTTCGCAAAAACTTCTTGTCACTTTATGCTTAACTCTGTAGAGAATTGTTTACAATTACTACAGATAGATAATCTTCATAACATCTAAAATCCCTACTCTAAGTATGCAGTCAATAATATTGTCTATCCCTCACACAAATTAGCTCTCAGATTACATATGTCACTGTTCTCTGAAATGTATCTTTCCAGAAATTTCACACTATTTACATTAATAGTCTAACCTGCTCTTTAGACTCACACCCGTAAACACACCAGGGCCTGCCGGAGGGGGGGGGAGGAGGGCAGCTGGGTGCACTCTGCCCCGGGCCCCAGTTTGCAAGGGGCCCAGCGATTCAAAAAAAATTACAATATTTTTGACATTCAATAATATGCAAACTATCTATGTTTATAAATAATGCTATTAGAGCTTCTAGCAGTCCTGTGGGTACCATGCACGCCATCTAAGAGTGAGGGATGAACTAGCTTTCGTGGTCTTAGCATAAGGGAGAGACGGTGGCACACTATGAATGAGAGGCGAACCAGCCCTTGCACACAGCAGGAAGCAGCGCAGTACGAAGCTGAAGCTTCATTTCACATTGTCTATGCATTGTGAAACGAAGTTTGGGTTTAAATTGCGTGCCATTCGTGAAGCGATGCATTTGTGAGGTACTAGCAGTGGGCCCGCGGATTTGCGTGCCATTCGTGGAGCTACACATTCATGAGGTACTGGCTGTGCGCCCACGGCGATGCTTGCGTATATTACTCATAACAAATAATATTTGCTTTAACAGAAAAACCTCTTTGTACGCCTGAGGTACCTTAGTCATCAAGTGTTAGAATGACTAAGCTGCTAGTTGAGCTAACTCTGGAGCAGGATAAGTAGCTGGGCCTGGGCTTTATTTATAGTTGCAGCAAAGTTGACGTTGTAGGGTAATTACAGACTCTTAAGACGTAATCGAATGAAATACGTTGTCTACGTGGTATGAAGACTGATTTCCCTCGAGCATAACCATTGGTGATGGTGCCCTCTACAACATATTTGTTTTCAAAACCTTCGCTTGAAGTAAAGTGCCACTAGGGAGTATTGGTGGGCTAATATTTCGCAGATATAAACTTGTTTAGTGCCCCAACCTTGAGGTTAGTGATATGTTATACGTAGGCTGATGCTGTCGAGGAACTTCAGTAGATAGTAAATTGCATAATCCATTTTTACCACTTTTGAATGACTTCATTCAAATTACACTAATTTCATCTGCCTTGCAGTTCTTGTGTGTCAGAATTGCATGTTTGCAGAACCTTTAAAGAAATTTGAACCCAAATCCTCCCGAACAATAGACCGGAGCTACAAACTCCGCCACATTGCATTGTAATTATTCACAAAAAATATTTTTAAAAATAAAATATTAATTTCCTACGCTCATAGAGGTTATATAAAACACCAGGTCTTGATCACGGTCGTAGAAGAACAGGTCTGGACACTCGCCTAGCTAACAATGTATTTTGCTTGACCCCTTTGTTGTTTGGTTGTAGTTCCTTAAGTTACCGAGAATGTCGTACTTTTTGGCGCTGTTTTCCGGGCGGTCGGACTCAAACTACGTCCACTTTTTTCCATTGTTAAATTTATAAAGTTAATAAAGATTGCTGGAGCCTTTTCTTAAATTTGTGAGCGAAGAAAGTATTTCATAAATTGATAAAAAAATACGTTTTGATAAATTGTTTATCTTAGCGGAAAGGAAGTGGGCGGAGTTTAGTCCGACCGCCCTAACATCAGCGCCAATAAAACACAATATTCTCGGTAACTTGGTGAACTACAGCCAAACAACAAGGGGGTCAAATAT
>PNEQ01051701.1:0-25102 GCA_003012365.1 Medauroidea extradentata
CTTCTCGCTTAGCTTGCCTAAAAATCGTCTCCCCTACAGTTATATTGCCTAAAGTCGTTTTGCCTAAAATAATTTAGCCTAAAGTCGTTTAGCCTAATGTAGTTTTGCCTAAAAGTAATTTTGCCTAAAGTCATAGTGCCTAAAGTCGTTTTGCCTACGATTAGGCAAAACATTTTTAGGCGAAACGACGGGTACCCCGGGGTTTGATCCTCGGCTTCGGCCATGCTGATTTCTGTTTTTCGTGGTTTCCCTGAATAGCAGCAGGTGAATGTTGGGATGATTCTTTAACAAAAAGATAAGCCCGGCTACTCTCTCAGTTCCTGTCACTGTACTAAGTTGTGTGTCACCGTCGCTGTCAACGAGACCTAAATACCACTTACGTAACGATAAACACCTTCCAGCGGCCATATTGAACAGATTTTATAAAATTATTATCCAGTCTCAAAGTTAGCGTGCATATGCACTTTCTGCACCTGGTGTACCACCCCACCTCCCCTCCTCGAAGCTTAGCGAAAATAAACCAGGCCACTGCAGAACGACCAGAGTAAACACGCGGGCAGTATCGATCACAGCACACAGCTGAGCTGTCGCCCGCTAGCAGGTCGCCGACCCCGCCATGTCTAACAGCTCAAGGGTTACCAACCGCCATGTTTTTCTCGGGATTTCCCACACCCTGGGCCTGGCAGTAGCCGCGTTCTATTTGCTGCTGGTATTACTAGCCAGTAATAGGCCCCTACACACGAAACGCTCACGGAACACCATCGGTAGGGCCCGGTAGTTTTCGGGAAAAGATATTTGCACCACTTTGTTTCAGTGTCTTAACTTCATGATTACTGGCAAAGTGTTTTTGTGCAGAGACATTATTCATTTGACTGTGCCAATCAGTACACGGATAACTGCGAGGTATCCAATCAATGACCACGAAGCACAGATGTAGGTGCGCACGTAAGGCACTGAAACAAAGCTACCGGACCCTAACCATCGGAGCTCGAAGAATCTCAGTAGCGTAAATCAAATGGCACGCCACCAGTAGAGCCAATTAGTTTTAACAAAACAATGTTTACACCAAATGGTTTCAGTGTCTTACTTTAACATCTGCAGCGTTGCTTCATTGTTATTAGCAGCATGTCTCTGTGTTAAGTCGTCTTTCATTTGACAGTCCAATCATAACAAGGTCAACGAGACATTGATTTGTTTCGTCCGTAGAACCCCAAGACACAGAATTAACAACATCCAATCAATGACCATTAGCAGGCAGAGCTACAGATGTCGATGAGACATTCAAGCAAGTTGGTGCAAAATTCATTCCAACAAAAATCGCTCGTTAAAGCTATCAGTAAAGTTGTCAGTATGAATAGCGGCATCTATATTTAAACATGCTTAAAAGCAAAGCTTTATTATGCACGACAAAAATGCTTACATTAAATACTAAATTTTGATACGGTAATAAACTTGCTTTTACAAAATTACTCTTTTAAAATAAATTACCAAATGCATCCTTCAAAAATTTTAACTATACGGGCCATCAAACCTTTAATTACATTTACAATCAGTTCTGGTGATAAAGCTTACACTATCTACACCTTCCGCAAAGAACATTATAATCTGATGGTATGGTGCACTGAAAAAAAGGAGTATAGTTGTAGGTACCATACTTCTGTTACAATAGGGACAACAAAACAGTTTGGTTGTTGGTACTACTCTGGACAGTTCCTTATACAAACTTTTTGTGTAGAAGAAACAAAGAGCTTTGTTGCTTATACAAACCAGACGGTAACTTCTACAAAACAGATTGTTGAAGGAACTGTCCAGGGTAGTACTGACAGCCAAACTGTTTTACAGTGTGCGTCAAAATTTCCGCCATACATATGTCGTCTTGCACGCCCGTATAGGCTATAAAACAGATAGTTAACAAACCTCAAACACAGAAGCCATTTAACCATTCGTAAGTTATCGGTGATCATTCACTCAGCATGTAAAGGAACGCTCATCAGTAATCTGAGCTGCTGTCAGCAGCGGGACGTGGCATAAATCATCTCTGTATGGACATAAAAGCAGGGCGTAATAGAACCTGGTTGTCTGGATTTTTCGCAAATAAACTGAATAATTACATTACCCGTGATTGAAAACTTTACCATGTAATCTTCATTCCTATAGCTTATGAGAAGTCGTCAATACACAATATAATTGTAAGAGTCGAATGTCCGAAAAAAATAAATAAATCTGACGAATATTGATAGTTGCATACCTTGCTACATAAGTACACGCAAAATATGCGAATATGTCACCATCAAAATAATGTAAGTTATATTTATTCAAAACTTAAATTTTAAAGTGCATATATATATATATATATATATATATATATATATATATATATATATATATATATATATATACATAGCTAGCTTTGAACAGTTCTCGGCAAAACTGCCTGACATCGACTGGTCCCCCCACCCCCCGAACCCAAATGTAAAGTCAGAGTTTCTTCAGCTGCATCGTGTAGTGTCCGTAGGGAACATAGTGCCTATCGTAAAGTCAAATCGCAAGTACCATCATACAATTAGGTTAATTCATATCGACGCGGGTATATGGCATTCGTCAGTAAGTGTATGCGTATTTGGAAAGTATATTTCGAGCTAAGATCATCCCACGCAGGCATACTATATGTATGACTGCACAAGTACACTTCTCTTCCGATTTACGTAGGATATCGTATGTTCACAGTGAGTAATACAATTACAAGATCAAATTAAAATTACTACTTGCAGTCGAACAGCGTACTATTAATATTTGTATATGCAGAAAAATATTGATTTAGAACATGCTTATAGAAGATGTTGATTGATATTTGATGGAAAATACTTAACATATTAGACACATTATAACTTGAAAAAGTTTTTAAGTAATAATAATTTATAATATTTTACCTCGCATTTCATAAAATGCTTATTCCGAGTGAGAAATTTTGGGTCGGCGCTCAACATCGAGGTTTATAGCGCTAGTGAGGGATGACACGGGGTAAGTATGGAGCAGCGCCGGAATGAATGGGGCGAGGGAAACGGGATATCCCCGAGAAAACTCCCCGACCGGCGGCATCGTCCTGCACGATTCCCACATGCGAAAATCCGAGGACCGACCCCGCCGGGAACTGCACCCGGATCATCCAGAAGAGGGAGGGGGGGCGAATGGTTTGACCATTCTGCTACCGCGGCCCATGTTTGTACCGAGGACGTGCCCGTTAACGAAACATTGGAAGAAATAAGAAGTTGGCAACACTATTGTGCAAGGAAACCCTCAGTAAGGAATGAGCCCCTTTAACATTAACGTTTACTATGGTGAGACCTACAGCACACCATGAATAGTTTCCAGCCCGCAGCGAAGTTGACTGTGTCCATAGTGGGTAGCTTGCTGTTATGAGTTGTTCACTGTATTTCTAACCGCTGTCAATTTGTATTTCTATGCCTATTTCAACCACTTACTGGTATGACCATGACGTTTCACTTAATAAATGAACATATTTACTCGTAAGTGTTGCCGCTGAGAGATTATCAAGAGTGGTTGTTTCATTACGAACAGTCATATATTTCGTGTTTCAGTGTGATACACTTCGCTAGCTGGTTACACGGTCAATTACCTGACTATCTTCGCTGGCCTTCAGGGGTGGGCGCGGTCGTGAAATGCTTGCTTGTCCCAACAGTCCGAGGAACGCCTTGGCATCTATGTGAAGGTTGTATATAGTCTGTACAGTAAGGGCCTGCATTCCCACCTCCGAATAAGAGACCTGAATAATTATCACCGGAATACGCTATTCGGAGAATAATTATCAAATCCTAATATATTACAACCTCTGAATAGCAATGGAATAGTTATTCGTCATTTATTCAATAATGCTTGGTTAGTTTTTCTTAACTTGGTACTTAAGTTCTAGTTAGTTAAATGCATGCCGTTCGGTAAAAAATTAGCTTCGTAAGGTTGGTGAAATTCAGCAGACGTAAAAATTATTTAGAAAGAAAAGACGTTAAATTTGCCGATGTTACATAATTATGCTGATTTACAAGTTAAGATGAGAAATAAGTGAATTATAAACTCATATTGACGTAATACGAACCACTACTATAGTTTATTATTGCAATACCCAGTAAAACAACTTAAATACACGATATATGTGTATATATATATATATATATATATATATATATATATATATATATATATATATATATATATACACACACACATATATTTAAGTGTAGTTTAAAATACACCAATAGATATCACAAAATTTTAAATTAAATTGTACGCAAATATTAAATAGAAGTTAATATTTTTTAAATATATAAATGAAGTGTAAAACATAAACATTTAGATTTTTCAAATATTTAAAATAAACGGCGCTCTTTAGTTTTGCAGTAGTTTCGAAAATATATATTTTTAACGCAAATTAATACATATATCAAAAGCTCATTCTTAAAAGTTTTAACACGTAAACGTCAGAGTTTGTATCTGAATTTTTCTGTTGCAATACACCAAACGGATTTTTAGATTTTTGCCCCTGAAACATCACACATTTTGTTGTCAAAATAAACCAAAATGAAACAAAATATTTTTTGCTAACAAAACGGTACATTATTTAAAAAAAAACGCTCTGGAAAATTTTGTATCGTACAGCTGTACACAGTCTAAATTTTTTTAAAAACATTTGGTTCAAAAATATTTTAGTTATTTGCAATTGTTTGAAATAAATGAAAGATCACGACAACTGCTACATTTCAAGCAAAGGACTCGGTAGTCGAGAACCAAGAGACCAAAACAAAAAGTGGTCATCCAGAGAAGTAGACGTGGGCGAAGCTCACTTCGAGAAAACTGGTTTCAGGTAACTTACAGCACAGCACGAAACTAGTTTGGATAAAAACCGGTTTCGCAACCGGCGACATCAACGCAACTACTAGAACGAGAAATGTGAGCTCCTTTGCGGCGGAAGGATTTAAAATTACAACTGACACAACTGCACATTCTGAAGAGCTCCCAACTGACAACATTCGTAGCCGAGGTCGCTACAGTGTCAAGGCTGTAGCCGTGTGTCACAATTAATAATTTCTTGGAAAAATTACATGCATGGCCGCTAGCATGAATGTTCCTGTGGAAAATTTAGCCGACTGCTGGGTAGTATGCATCACTATACGGAAGACCTACTGCAAGATGCTAATGTTAACCAATCAAGACAGTCGTGGTAGGACACACGGCGGTTATAAAAACTCACTCGGGTAGGGTGGATAGCGCCATATTTCAGCTTCAGTTGGTCTGTGCAAACAGTACTCAGAATGAAGTTTACACACATCAAACTAGGTCTACTCCTTGAATTCCCTGCACGAGAGCATAAGCGGCTGTTAGCAAATGAAAGTCGCCATTTGGCGCGAAAAACTTTTGACAGTACACACATTCAAAAACCCCGATGAAGTGAAACTAAATACCCAGTGTTCAAAATATCGAAGGAACAAGCTTGGAACGAGTACTGTATGTAATATAAATAATGTGTAAAAATGAGCTACGGACGTCGGATTTAGTAAAATATTTAACACAAAAAAAATGAAAACTATTTTTTTTATTAGCGATATGTTAAATCCCTGAACAGCATTGTAGGCTTATATCACAACCTGGCTAACCTCACGTGGTAGAAAAAACCTGCTCACGTGAATTGGGAAAACTTGGTTTCTGGAACGTTTCTAAGGTTAATGAGAGGTGAATATGGATCAGCGACAACTCCTACTTACCATACGTTAACATGGTATATACAATAACCGCGGGATAATGCTTTGTATAATCAACGAAATACTAATAGAAAAACTATAATAGAATATCCATGTATAACGAAAAGACAAGGCTACTTTGTTTTATTACTGTACTTTAAAGAAACATTTATTCTTTACACATTCCTTCGTCGAAATTATACTAACCATGCTATCCCCCAATTTTTTTATCGTAATGGGGTTATTAAATCTCTAGTATTTAAGTAACCAATTTTAAAATTGTGCTAACGTTTATTTTTACTGCAGTAAGTATATGTTACATTTCATAGTAAGAAAAACTTCGTACTTGCTTGTATGGGCTGTTCACTATAAACAGAGCACTCAGCAGAACTTGTAACTAATTAGAAATATGCTTTAGTGCGCCAACAGATGTTAACTTTTGATAATGCTGAAATATTTACACTGGTTTTTAGTCAGATGGAAGTTTTCATATTAAAAACAACAAAACGGCCGAAACAAAACTTTATGCAGTGCTCACTTTATCGTGAACGGCCTATACGCAGACTTGCACAGCAGTTCCCGAAAGAAAAAAAAACTTGCCGGTGCTTAGATAGAACATTACATCGTGGCTCGCTGGCATGTAATCGGATGAGGTCCCTAGCTCAAATCTCAGTTAAGCCTTCTGAGATATAGGTTAATTATTTACGTCGTCTCCGCGATGTAAACATAAATGCAATGAAGGTAATTTTCTTAAACTGTTCTATTATAGGACTTTCTCTGTAAATTGATCACTTCATAACGTCCGTTAATTTTGACCTTTCTGAGTATTTAAATCCTTCCGCTGGCGTACCCAACCAACAAACACTGGATAAGCTCATTACCGATATCAAATATTAACGTCTGAGGGCACGGTACAACATAATTGTTGAATTGTTTCTGTACCCGTTGAGAGCACTTTAGAAATGTTCGTTTCACCGTGCACTACCTGCACTGTAAAAAAAATTTGTACTTTTACAAAGAAAAGCCTTGGAAACCCAGTTGCCAAAGAAATTCCTTGTAAAACTACAATGGTTATCCTTGTAATAAAATACAAAGTATAGCTTTGTAAAATTACAAGGACTAGCCTTGTAGCTGTACTTCATAAATAACACTGAACTTATTTATCAAATAAATTTTGAATAAAGGACGTATACAAGAGATTATTTTGAAACATTAACAAAAATCTCGGGAAGTGCTAAGTTTCGAACCACTAACCCCACGCTTAGAATCTGCGCACCTCACCCCTAAACCATCGTGACTTACACTTGTTCAGTCTCTATTTTGTTGTATACATTCAATGTAAAGTCCAGTAATAATTCTTCCTTTTAAAGTACGCAATTAATATAAATATTCACTTTATTCCAGAAAAATACTTATCAGAGGTTGTGATCTTTGCATAAGTAATTTCCGGCGAACTTACGATTTTTGTAGGCTGCCACACATTTTTTTCTAAGTTTTTTTGCAAACAAAATCCTTTTAACTTTATAAACTAATAATTTTACAAGGAATATTTTCAACATTTACAAAAGTTTGTACAACTACGAAGAAGTGCCTTGTCATATTTTACAAAATAATTTACAGTGCAGGAACTGTCGGTATGGGTACAAGGAATTCCTTTGTAGTATTACAAAGTTTACCTGTAACTTCATAAACTAATGATTTTACAAGGGTATTCTTTGTACTTTTACAAGGATTTGTAAAAGTACAAAGAATATCCTTGTAAATTTTACAAATTTTTTTTTAGAGTGTGTAAGGTTGTTGCCTACGTCAAGGAAACAAACCAGAAGCTTGTGATTGCGCTTCCATACATTCTTGCCTTCCTCTTGTGTTAATTCAAAAACCTAGACCGAGTCCAAATTCATTACAAACGTTCCCCAGTTTACTACTTCCGATTCCATAACTACCCACAACTCATTACGTTCCTTTCGTGCGAAATATGCAGTCTTTAATCTAGACACCTTAGGTAACATAACCTCGAAAATACAATTGGAAATAAATAATTTGAATACTTTTTGTTTACTTCGCCAGTGTTTATTTGTAAAGAGTGCCCGGCAACCTAATGTGATCGTCATAATCTTACCGAAATGTGTAGTTAGAACCACGGTCGTAGAAGAACAGGTCTGGACACTAGCCTATCTACTAATGTATTTTGCTTGACCCCTTTGTTGTTTGGCTGTAGTTCATCTAGTTACTGAGAATCCTGTACTTTCTGGCGCTGTAATCCGGGCGGTCGGACTCAAACTCCGTCCACTTTTTTTCATTGTTAACACTATAATGTAAATAATGATTTCTAGAGCCATGATTTAAAATTGTGAGTGAAGGAAGTATTTCATAAATCGATACAAAATACGTTTTGATAAATTGTTATCTTAGTGGGAGGGAAGTGGGCGGAAATTGAGTCCGACCGCACTGATTTCAGTGCCAAGACATAAAAAGCATTATCGTGAACTTGGCGAACTACAGCCAAACAACAAGGGAGTCAAGTTTCCAGGCGAGTGTCCAGACCTGTTCTTCTACGGCCGGGGTTACAACACATGAAAGGGACATTTCTCGTGTAATTTACATATTATGTACAGGCCCTTATATTTGGTGAAAGGATTTTTGCACCAGCGGATTTCAATGACTTACCTGTCTGCTTGTTGGCGGCATGTTTTTGTGCATCAGCATCACTCGTTTGATTGTGCCAATCAGAATAAGTTGCTGGGATACCACACGCGCCTGAGATTTAAATACATCCTATTACGGACCATGAGTCAGAGCTACAGATGTGCACATAAGGGGGATTGATCCCTGTCAGATAGGTTTAACGGTTTTTCTTATAAATCGGGGAATATACCAATTGTTTTAGTTTTTTTCACGCTGACAACGCATAGTGTATTGTTACATTCACTTCTTCGAATCCATATGGCATTGTTTCTGTTAATGTTGCGGCCTGTGTAGTCGTTCCCGTAAATAAAGCAATTTTTTATTTTCAGTTGTTTCTCGTTGCAAAATAATGAATATATTATGGTTCCATCAATTACAGAAAATCAATTAAGTTTGTATCTATGCCCTGGCTATGCCCTCATAAAAATTTTGATACATCGACTGGAACAGAAGTTATCGAGAAGAAACAGATAAATCCAAGGCGGTAGGGATCAATGCCCCATAAAGCAAGTCGGTGCAGATTCTCCACACCACATAATCTGGGGACACTACTGATCAGTAAGGACCCGAAGTTTTCGCGAAAAGGTTTCTGCAGTTCTACGTCATGGTAATTGGCAGCTTGCATTTAAACAGATTCGTCTCTTATTTGACTGTGCTAATCAGAACAAGGTTAACTGCGACGTCACACGTCTGTGATTTACGGATAAAACCCCAAGACGCTGAGAGTTAAAACATCCAATCACAGACTATGAAGCAGAGAGGCCGGTGTGCACGTAAGGCACCGAAACAAGTTGATGCAAAAATATCTTCACGAAAACTTTCTATCTATGCTGATCAGGACTTAGGGCGCAGTCGAGCCCTAGTACCGAATTTGGACAGCGGTCAAGTGATCTCACGACTTCACACACCACTACTTCAAAGCTAATATTTGATTCGCGGTTCACGAAACAGATGCTGAAACCCTGATTTCTTCAAAGTACTCACCGCGTCAGAAGTTTGGCGGTCTCGCGCGTAGTTTTATCGGTATCGGTATTCGAGCACCTTACACGCTCCAGCTACGTGGCTGGAGTCTGCTATTTTTATGTTGTATTCCCCCTTGATGCATGCTGCCGACAAGCCACAGCTACGTCTATCTGATACATACTGCTTGCTGGAGCGAGACACGCCAAGTACATAAACATGTCAGGATCTTTCCTCACTAGCCGAGCACCATCCACACTGAAGACGTTCATAGACAAGTCTTCCTCCTGCGTGTTGATTTATTGCTGTTCCTTGCTTATTTTTGTTTCACGCCCGAACATTCCAAAAGTACCACAATGGAAACAGCTTTTTATCTCACTCTTCAGTATACATGAGAAGTTAATTAGGAACTCATTAATAATGTCGTTTTTAGGAAAGTTAAAGAAAATGATAATTAACGGTAAGATCAATATCTATGCTTCCATTTGTGATACTTTTAGAATTTTCGGTCTTGGAAACAAAAATACTGTCGGTTTCAAACGTCTAGACGACTCGTAGCTCGGGGTGAGATAGCTACTTCCAAGGGGGTAAGGGGCGGTTGAGAGTAGGCAGAGAAAGCTACCTCCCTTGCTTCCTACGCTTCATGCCGTGGGCAAGGAAAACCAATCATTCAAGACGTAGGAGGGAGACTGACCCAGGCCATGATCCAGCGTTTCTACTGTATTTGCGATATTTATTTTTAAAACTTAACGAGAGCAGGTATCACATATCTTCCTGACATTTTTTTGTTTAAAATGGCTTCTGCCGTAACAGTTATTTTTTAAAGACAAGAAATTATAAGATTCTCACTTATAAGTCAATTAACAAAAATTCTGTTAGTTACATAATTAGCTGAAACAATAGTAAGGTGAGAGGGTTTTACGGCCCTTTTAACAACGAGGTCTTAACAGCCGATGAGGGGTGAAGTGAGGTGAAGGGACAAGTTTTAGGCCCGAAAGCCAGCACGCCCTCCTTCCACCCGCATTGAAACTGTACTCGAACAAGTCAAACAATGCACGGCACATATCCTCTTCTTTTCTTGTGACTCCTCTTGATGATTTTGTGCCTGTGCTAGCATAATTACTAAACACGGCTTTCTGCCGGTAATCCATTTAAAACTTGCCCTCCTCGCCAATCAGTGTTCGTCCAGACCCAGTTTTAATTAGGCGAAGGAACAACGCAACAGCCATACCCGCAGCCAGGATTCGAACCCGGAACATCTCGCAACGTAAATAGGCGCCTAGCCTACTATGCTACGGCGGCTGACAGAAACCCCTAGTATTTACTGTCTTGGAAAAGTTAACCAGCATGTTCAAAACAATTATTAACAAAACTGCCAAACAGATTCTTGATATGTGCTCTCGTTCAAACTTAAAAAAAAAAAATAATCATCGCGGAAACATTAAAAAACACTCGACAAAAGCATTCTCGTTTCGCAGTGCAGCTAGTGACACCCCGATTTCAGTTTTTAATGGTTTCCCGAAAATCGCTCCAGGCGAATGCTGGGATGGTTGCTTAACAAATGCCATGACCGATTCCTCTCCTAATTCTTTTCTTGTGTAAAACTGTGTTCTCGCCGTCTCTAACGATCTCGCTGTCGACGAGACAAAGCCCACTCGCTCGCTCACCCACTCACTCACTTCAAATAGTGAAAACATGCGTCAGTTATAAAAACATGTATAAATTATTGTCTCATTGAACTCAACATAAAAGCAAAATATGAACTTCCTTTTAAATTTTACTAATCTGACCGTTACCAAACGTTATCATTATTCACATCAATCAATTTTATCCATTTGCATTTCTTCTTACACGAAATGTTAGGTTCATGTTGGTTCACCATAAATACAGTAAAAGAATAGATTCATGTTTAATAAGCATAATGTATTTAGGAAAAAAACAGTTCTACATTACATCACATATGCTATGTACTGTAAGGTAACGGATGCGTAAACACTCTCGCTGTAGCTGCTGACTTTTATTAGTCATATGCATGAATAATTATAGGCTCATAGAACAGGTCTATTTAAAATTCATAAAAAGACGAAGAATAAATCGAACCAAAGTAAGTCTCGGATCGATACAGATTGTCGTGACGTAAATGTATCCCTAAACGTAGTAGTCATTACCCTTTATACTACGTGTAATTCCCACATCTTCTATCTTGCAGAAAATAATGCCACTGGCAGCAAAAAAAAAAAAAATGCTCGTTTTATATCCCCATACATAATTATATTTTGGACTTAACAGAAGTTATATATATATATATATATATATATATATATATATATATATATATATATATATATATATATATATAGTTTTGTATACATGCAGAAGAATTTTACCATGTACTACTTATTTAAAATATGCATAATAATTTCCACTGAAACAAATTTGCTGGTACAAAACGGTAAAACAGACATTTTGAAATCAGTTTCAGTAGTACTTTTACGCCTATCTGGTTTAAAAAAAACCAGCCCATGCGCAGTGGGCATCGACATTTGACAGCGTAGCCTCATCCACTCGGGAGATCCTGCGTCGAGAGCACACGTGGCCAAACACGTGAGACGGAGCAGACAAAATAAACACAGCTGAGAGCAGGTGCAGGGTGTTTGTAGATGAGCGGGCAGGGGAGGTACTGCTGACGACATTGGGACCGACTATTTGTATTTGAAAACAGCTTCCAGGCTCCAGTACGAAGATTCAACCGGAAGTCACGCGGAAACAAACCGAGTAGAATAATTTACAACGTAACAGCGTTCAGGAACATATATTAATTTATTAATTCAATGTCGCGCTAGCACTCAGCTTAGCGTCAAAAGTACATGTCGCTAAAGACTACACTCGTGAAGGTGAGGTGTAAACACGCATGTTGGGGAAAAAATACGGTTAGCACAAAAATATAATTTACAGAAATCATAATATTGCATTACGATGATGAGGAGAAATTTCTTATGCTGACCATCCGATACTGTTTGCTACAGCCCTGATGAAACCTAACATGTGTACAGGAAGAGTCTGAGAAAAAAGCTATCATTAAATGGTTCGTTGGCAGGTAATCCAGCTACCGGCTACAATAGTTCAGTGATTGTGAATAAATATCGAATGAGACTGAATGCGCTAATGAAATGTGAATTTTATTTTTGTTATGACAACTAGTGCGTGTTTACGTTTGTATACGATTAAGCATGAACTTGCTATTAATAAATCATCACATTGGTAGAGAATAAAATTCTAAAAGCAACAAAAATGACAGTCGAGCACGATTTACAGCTGTGTTGATGAATACCATATGATCGGGCCAACAAAATAATTCGTTGACTCGACTCTTTTATGTATTCTATTTGCTATTTTAAAACACGTATTTTGTTGGCATCGCCAAATAGCGCCTGTGTGTCTATTAAGAATATGATCATTGGTAGGGAGGTCAGCGAGGTCTTTATAGAGACGGTGACACAACTTGATACAATGTCGGGAGTTGAAAGATGTATAGGCCATCGCAGCATTCGTCTGGCGAGATTTCGGGAAGCCAGGGAAAACCGAAATGGGGATGGTCGGAGCCGGGGTTCGAACCCGGGTCCTGTATAATGCGAGTATAACGTATTACCGTTGCGCCACCATGCTTGGTTATGACCACTGAATATATATATATATATATATATATATATATATATATATATATATATATATATATATATATGCGCAAGTAAGAGGCGTCTTTCGGGATCAAAACAGCTTGGACTCGACTACTGAATGCTATATTTGTCGTGTGAAAATCGACGGAGCCAGGGACACCCCTGGCATTGAATACAGTTTCCCCTAGTGCCAGTGGGGATGAAAGTAGCTCGCTCCCCAACCCTACCCCAAGGGAGACTATCACTAAAGTAGGCCAGTATTCGTGGATCAATACAGCATCATTACTGTTTCTCCATGGCTTGTGCAGCCTGTGAAGACGGTTACAAAACATACAATTCAAGCTGTAAGACGATGACTTTGAAACTAAGCGCGAGGCTCATAAAAACTCTATGAAGAAAACAGCAATTTTACTACAACATAAACGCATTTTAAATGTATTGTTTCATGCTATTCTCAAAGTTGCGATGAAGAGAAAGAGAGGATACAACAATGTATCGAGACAAAGCTTGACCACGTCTAGCCCGACGAGGAAGTTTTCTCCCGGGCGACACGAGAGGCTGCCTTCATCTTACCCTCTGACGTCAGCCGGCCGGGAAGACCGCGCCATTACGAGGTCCTTGAACAGCACGCGCCTGAGTCATTACCTGGAAACTTCACCGAGCTATGTCACGGCCGGGCAAAAATACAGCCCACGCCGCGCGAGATCAACTCGTCGAGTCTCGGCAGTACAGTAAGTGTGTACGGTGGTGAAGACTGGGACAGTGTTAGGACGGTGTAACTGCGTGTGTTGGGCGGACGAGCTGTGATTAGTGAGACATGTGGAACGAGGCATTTTAAGTGAAGGGTGATTGACATACTTTCAGGGCTGTGTTATGTGAATTGGACAAGACATTAATTGTTTGTGTAGTGCACAAACAGTAGATTTTCAGGAAGATTAGCTATAACAATTGGTGGCTAATGTTAATATTGAAACTTGCAATTTGTTAGCACAAGTTTTAAACTAAGAAAATTATTTCTGAATGAATTTAATTAATTTGGAAATTCGAATTAGTTACAAGTGGCTGCACCCAGTAAAAAAAACTGCTATTCATGAAAATGATTCGTTACTTTTTACAATATAAAACATAGATTACGAAATAAAATTTAACTTAAAATTGCTCATTTACGGGTTATTTTGAAGGTTAAAACTACACAGTGTTTAACTATATTTTAATGGTCTTATGGGGCTATTCTGTGACTGAATATACTTTGACTGGATGAACTTAAGATTTAGAAACTGTTAGTATACTTTACGTTTATGTATTTTTCACACATAAATTTAAAACTACAGTGTAAAAATTCAACTGTTCATGCATCGAATAAATTCAAGGCGATTAGGAAAAAATTCTAAGTTATACGGAGTTTTTAACAGTGTAAACCTCGTATAAGTTAGGAAAACCAAGCTGTATGTAAGGTCGCGACACAAAATGTCGTTATGTAGCTGTTTGAGGGTCTGTAGAGTACGTGCTTGTGCAACGTTCGAGGTTAATATACTTTAGTCTAAAATCTGAATTAAGACGTTCCAAAAAGATTCATCACTCACGAGGTGTCAGATCACTGCGCTGTGGAACTTAGCTACTTTATTACTCGTAAAATGAATATGAACAATTAGCTGACAACGATAAGAAAAAAAGGGGAAACATTCGACAAATCTCGCCCTCAGCAAATGATAAATTTCGTCTGAAATAAAATTACAGCGGTGATATAATAACAGTACAAGCGGAAAAAATAAAAATAACTGTAGTTTTACAGTAATTTTAATGTAATTCTTTGAACAACATAATATTGATAAGAATAATCGCTGCAATGTTTCGACTTTAATATGTATTGACGCAAAAATGTTCGGCAGCAATAAATCCCAGTTTTTTTCCGTAGGCTATATATAATCAGAAATTTCGTCTTACATGACTAAATTAAACCAAAATTTGCCAAGCGTTATTTTGAGGACAAAAAATTTGTGACCTGCACAACTACACTAATTTACCCAAAGCATTGTGCTAAAAATCATTCGAATATTTCTTTTGCCCTGATGTGAAAATAACTTTCTAAAATTGCCTCGCTTTCTCTTTTGCAATCGCTGTGTACAAAGACCGTTAATTCGCCAGCGTCTGACATCAGTCCGCATGACTGGACAACCTCCCCAAGACAGGATTACGTCTGTTGAGCATCGCGCGACATATGGCTGCCACCCCATCTCCCTGCTTCTGGGCAGAGCATGTCTTTGTTTACACCTGCTGAAACACCGCTCCGCTCAGGAGGAAGTTAATAACCGAGGAGGGCAGAACTTGAGACAGGAGTCGAGGGTGAACAAGGGTTCCCCGCCTATATCTCTGGACCAGCACATGTCGGCAAGGGGGAATACGAGATGAAGGGTTGGAGGGCGAGAGCCCAGACAACACCAGATGATATATACACCTAGATGGAAAGCCGACCTCGGTTCAAACCTTACGGGCACGGTCTACAGAAATTATCGTCATATTTTTTTATATTTATACCAGTATTTTTTTCTTATTTTGGACGTGAATTGTGACTAAATTTTACTCGTGCGAAAGTTTTTAAAAATAAAAATAAAATGTTTTGTATAGAAGAAGCCTGCATCATTATTCACTTTTTTTTATGTCAGTTGGTTTTTAGCAACGTACATAAAACCTAAAAATGCAAAATTTGACATTTGCGAGTCACTACGCAAAAACTATGATAGATAATAAATTTCATTAGAGAAAAATTTAGATTCAATTTATGTCTAAAATAAGAAAAAATATTACAAGGTAAAAATGTAAAAATACTTCTACTGAATTAAGTACGGATTCTATATTGAATTATGAATAGTGTGCACCAGGCAGAATACAGAGAAGTGTACGAAAAAAAAACAAAAAAAAAAAAAAAAAAAAAAACAAGCGGCATGAAGCAGAACTATTGAATAAATTAATGTTATTACTTTTTTACTAACATACATTTTCTTTATTGTTTTCATTTGACTCATCTATTTTCAGTTGTGGCAACGAAAACTAGTTATTCATTGACGACGAGCTCATTTAGAAACAAACTGTGGCTTGGATTGGAACGGATAAACAATCGGCCACGGACTTTTGTAAAGAACAAGTGAAAATATTTCTGAAAACTCTAAATTTAGCTGGGGTTTAGAGGTGCTCTTCGAATAAAGCTCCTTTATGAACCACCCCGCCTCATACGCTTGTTATTGTAGCTGATTCGTGGAGGATATATAGGCCTAGTGACAGAGACAGCGTTGTATACATAATTATTCAAAAACGTGACACCTGAATTGAACTACTGTACTATGGATGTGAATATCGTCACTCCTGACTACGAAACTGAAATTAAATTACACACAATAGGCGCGAAGGTTTGCCTTAGTTAATTTACCACAAAATTTCGAATTTCTGCAGGACTCCACTGTATTTTTTTGTTCCTTCGTGGCTATTAACAAGTATTGCGCACGGCTTATAAAAGCAAAAGTACGTTAATATTTTGAAATGAGTCTTACGTTCGCATTCTTCAGTCAAACAAGTTTTCGTTAGTTATGAAAAGAAATAAGTCACTGACCTCATCGGTCGGTTCAAGTCGTAAACGTTCACAGACAAGCTGTTATCCAGAGCAGGTCAACTTGCTCTTCCAAATTAGGTCACGACCTTTTGTTGGCTGCAAGAGCCACGCCCCTCTAGTGTATCGAGTTTCGAAATGGCTAATGACACGAGCACTTTCCGTCTGACGGTACAAGTTGGAGGCAAGAAACATTTTTACAGACACGTGCATAAATAAGAAATTCACGCGATCAAAACATAATTTTGTAAATCGTAATTAATCATGCAACACTGCTTACTAAAACTGCTGACCGATTCTGAACAGTGTAATTAAAAATCGCAATATTTACAAGCTTGTACTTAACTTGTAATGTTCGTACGTAAGTCTTCCGTTTCAAAATTTGCAAACCATTTTCCAACTGCTTGCTGGTATCCGATTGACCTGAAATTAGGCATACTTTCGTAACTTCGGAGACAACTTATTATATCACATATATACTATTATATTATTAAAAATACGTTGGCTAAAAAGTAACAATTATGTTTTTTACAAGTCTTGAAAAGGCTCGAAACATATATCAAGTAAATTATTAAGTTCTAGAGATTTAAGACAAAAAAATACTAGTAATTAAAAAACC
Source organism: Medauroidea extradentata (assembly GCA_003012365.1). Lineage (NCBI taxonomy): Eukaryota > Metazoa > Arthropoda > Insecta > Phasmatodea > Phasmatidae > Medauroidea > Medauroidea extradentata. The sequence continues at coordinate 17,293 of PNEQ01051701.1, forward strand.
AATATTTAAAAAAAAAAGTGAACTAAAAAGTAAAGACATCTGTACCACACAATATTATAAATTAAAAATTATGTAACACAAATGTTAATCAATATACAGGTATAACAGGGACATACAATTTTGCTTTATGCGGGGAATTGCATTATTTCGACATACAAGGTTGCAGTACCACCATCAATATCTTACTACTTTTGTTCTGACCTGCGTATTATAAGTTGAGATGATGGATATCGCGAAAAATGTTTGTGCCAACATACCCTTGAAAACACTGTGGTTTCTTGCGACATTTATGATAGAGTGGTGTGGTATACGTCTGACACAACATAGCTGTCTGCAGGCCAATAATAGGCATCACATATTACAATAGCGGGATTCTTATTGGCTCAGTTAAATAGGGCAACAGCTCCCCGTACAAATGAACGCCAGTAATCATTTGATAAGTTGAACATACGTCGGAACCCAGCAAACAGTCAAGTTTTCCCGCGATACACCAATCATCTCGAATTATGAGTGCAGTCCAAACCAAACAAACATGGTTCTACGTTTACTTGACGTAACATACATCAAATAATACCTGGTCACTGAGCGCAACAGGGGAGTATCTCAATGCAGTGTTGCAACATTGTGCACGTAAAATGTCGCACAACATTTTCGTTTTAAAATTTTCTTCTCAGTTTAGCTCAGGATTCGTGTAGTGTGCTTATTAAGTGTTTGTGTCTTGACAGCCTGTATATCTTATTACGTGGACAAAGCAAAGCGCCACTTTGTTAGGAACGCTAACCCTTCAGTCTTATGCCCTTCCCGAGGCACGTGACTGTTCAGCCGGCACAGTCGTCTACTGCATACCAAGGCCGCCACTGAGAGCGTCTTGCGACTATTTTTGGACAACCGATTCCACCCTCAGCCGCAAGAGACCGCACACAACGACGTCCGCTTTCAACCTTTCAGACCAACAACTCAGGGGTGTTATACATACCAGGATCCTGGTACGCGTACCAGTTTTCAGGGTGCTGTACCACGTACCAGGATACATTCGTCCTGGTACGCGAAAGTACCAGGATTTCATAATTTTGCATTCAATTGTATTAAAATGCATAATTAAATCGTGTTTTCAGCAGAACCTTTCTACACAAAAAGCTTTTTTTGTACGACACAACTTCTCCTGAATTCTGAGCATGAATCTGAGCACATAGTTGCATTGTCCAAGTTTTGCCATGGGTGCAAACTGTCGCCTGTTGGGCGTTGGCAACACTTACTTGCGTTCTCTTTTGCTAACATCTGTGGTAGACGTGAACATGTGATTTTTTGTTAACTAGAAGTATTCTTTGAATATTTTCAATACATCTTTTTCTCTTAAAATACTTAAGACATGTTTTAATACTTTATATTTTTCGTGCCTGTAAGCATTTGTGATTTTTTTTTACCACGTACCAGGTTTTCGTTTAAAGTACCAGCTTTTTTGTGGTGTCAGTACCAGGATTTTGGAGTTACCATCTAACATCCCTGCAACAACTCCCGCCGACCTCACTCCTGAGATACATCTTCAAACAACATCCCTTCGAATCCAATCAACGATCAACAGCACTGCAAATCTGTACTGGTGTACCAAAGACTGCATACAACAAGCGCGCTGGGTTGTCTTCTAAGAATGTCGAGGAAATCTCCTTCCTAGCGAGTGACAAATTTTGGTCAGCGCTGTGAGTGTGAAGCAGCGCCGGAATAAAAGGGCAGGGGAAACGGGAGATCCCCGAGTAAACCCGCCGACCAACGGCATCGTCCGGCACGATTCCCACGTGCGAAAACCCGGGAACAATCCCCCCGGGAATCGAACCCGTATCGCCTTGGTGGGAAGCGAATGATCTCACCATTCGGCCACCGTAGCCTTGACCACTTCCTACCCAGGCCGAAATACGAGTATTATCTATGGCTCGCTTAATAACCAGGGCAGAAATAATCAAACAGCCCAGCTGACCAGTCAACGAAGCCTCAACGTCATATTGAACTGTGCCTCAGATTACATTTCACCCCGTCCTCCTACTCAGTGCACACGTAGCCTGGCCCGGACTTAATATCATTACCAGCTATTTGCACCTACGCAGAGCAGCGCCAAGTGCAGAGCACGTCAAATTGTCTACTATCTACTGCATGTGTGTCCATTATAGAGCACAACCACATGCAACGCAGGTGCAGATTTTGCGTTGCGCCCATAAAAAGCGGCATTTAATCGACCCCCAGGGCAGTATCAGAGCGGAGCTGTGTCGTCTATCTACTAGCCATAGTTAGGGATAGGAATATTTCACGAGTTCAACGACCAACATGCTCGAATCCATTATCCTGTGTATACCGAAGTACTTCCATTTGTCCATTACCTGCTACTCTTTCAGACAGCACACAATGGACAAATAGACGGGCTTGAGCATGCAGGTCATTGAATTCGCGAATTTTTCATAGACCTAGCCATAGTCCAATGAAAGGAGCATCTTCCACGTGACCTCCACAAGCCTGCAGAACCAACAAAATTGAGGTTAGAGACCTTCACATGTAATAACAACGTACACGACTATTGTAAGTAAAAAAAACTCCATAATATCCTTATGTAATAATATATTGCACGACAGGGAAAGTTACCAAACCCAGCACAGTTAAAGCCGCATATCCCGTGTAGATTGGAAAACCGTAGGTCGCGATATTCGAGCGCTAAGCAGGTGCCGTATCGATCATGCTACCGCAGTACAGGATCATGTCAAAAATACAACACGCTCTCATATTGACACACAACTACGATCTTCAAATCACCTCATTTGTCACATAAACACGCGTAGTATACACGGGACAGTTACTTGAGCGTCGAGTCATTTGACGGCATATACATTTCGTTGTGCAATTGGTTCAACAAGTTACACTTCAACGTCCTGTACAAGAGATGTGCTACAGTGTAATGTAGCTATTAAGCAAATTTCAGATTTATTGTTAGCGACCACGGTCGTAGAAGTTCAGATATGGATACTCGCCTATCTACCAATGTATTTTGCTTGACCCCCTCGTTGTTTGGCTGTAGTTCACCAAGCTACCGATAATGCTATAAACTTTTGGCGCTGAAGTCAGGGCGGTCGGGCTCAAACTCCGCCCACGTTTTTCCATTGTTAACATTATAAAGTAAATAAAGATCGCAGGAGCCATGCTTTAGGATTGTAAGCGAAGGAAGGATTTAATAAATTGATTAAAAATACGTTTTGATAAATTGTTTATCTTAGTGGGAGGAAAGTGGGTGGAGTCTGTACCCGACCGCCCGGATTACAGCGCCAAAAAGTACAAAATTATCGGTAACTTGGTGAACAGCAGCCAAACAACAAGGGGGTCAAGTTTCCAGGGGAGTGTCCAGACCTGTTCTTCTACGGCCGTGTTGGCGACAGACAGACTTCACTGGTTTGTACACGCTCGAGCACAATCTGTAATTTTAATGCTCATCAGTCTTTACGTGATTTTATTTACAAAGCATTCGGGATAAAGTGAGAAATACAAATATAAACTTTGAAAAATATCACTAGCCGTTACTGCACATAATTCAACACCACATATAGTCTCCTTACTGCTTGTATGGTTGGCAGCGGAATTACGCAATTTAGTTACGCGTGTTTCCTATTTAAATACAATAATACAGAAACAAAAGCAACCGAAATCGACATAACTGTACTTGATATAATTAATAAACTTTTATTAAACTGTATAGATTCATACTCACTACACAATATATCTTACACGCGCAATCATTAAGTCCAGAGAGATTAGACATGCCCCGTCGTTAGCCGTTACGAGCGGAAAGATACGAATTGGCTGAAAATAGAACTTTAGCAGGGCTTTTCGAGTGCTCACTTTATCCCGAACCACATATACATGCAATTGGTCACAATACCGTGGAACCTTTACTAATAATGGCTCAAAGCGTTCTCCGTTACAATAAACGGCACTAAAGGCCACTGGCAGACGTCGAGAAAACGAACGATCAAATATTTATTGAATTCAATTTCTTGAATTCAAGGTATTGTATGGCATGACGATTCACGAAATTTGATTCAATGAACATTGAAAGGATCACCTGAAAAGTCATTACTGATTTGTAAACAAATAATGCACAACATAAATAATGTAGCTATTTTACACATAGCCTATATATTAATCGTGCACGACACAAAAACGTTTGGTTAGACCAATACAAAATTTCTCATTATTTTAGTATGTGTATTTAAATGAAATTATGCATATATTTATTTTTTAAATAGTTTAATTCTTATACAAAACTCAAATATTATGTAATTTGAAATTATAATTAAAAAAAAAAACTGTTTTCCGATTTTAAATATTTTGATTCAAGAAGAATTCAAACATGTCCGAAACGAAAATCTTTGACGAAATTCAAGACATTCAATAAATTGAATTCAATAAATCTGACAGAAAATCGAAGCAAAAAATTTGAGGGTGTGAAAGGGCTTAAGTCTCTGCGTGGCATTGCATTGAGCTTAGGGTGATTTGTTGTCGAGTCACGTCCAAACGACGCAGGGACAATACAATCATTTTCGTGCTGCGTGGTTTTTTAGTGCGTCGTAAAGTTCGTATGGGTAATAACATGGCATAACGACCTCGGCCGCTTTACGTCCAAAAGGCCACGGGCCATTAAGTCTGAACTACCTGTTACGTAATTAATATATTCGCGCGTTCACTAGCCCTGTAAGGAATAAGGGCCAGGTCTTAGCAATTGAATGCCTGTACAAGCGGAGGGACAAGTTACCTAACACAATGTATGTCTCACATCAACAGAACACTGCGCCACATAATTATGACGAGAAATATTGTTTGCCGACAAAAATAAACGGGAACGTTTCAATAAAATCACGACACTTTCTTTTCTAGAAATGTTTTTATTGATACCACGTAATTCTTAAAAATTGCATGTTCAGTTACAAATAATCCAAACGATTCTACTTCCCGAGTGCGAAGCACGAACAAGTTTTAAGTGTTGTAGGTAATTAAAATTTCATTTGATTAAAACGTTATCACTCTTGATTTTTTTTTTTTTTTATTTTAGGACTGGTTAATTTTTTCACCACCTTTTTCTCTATTTTTTCTCAAGCCTTATTCCATCGCCAAGAACGGAATTCTTCCGTACATCCAATCTCGGAGATTACTACGGGAAACCAATTTCCATAAATTAAGAACATCATATTGCAGATTTACCTAGGTAAACAAAATCGCATACCCGATTAATATTCGTCACCGTTAAAGAGTTCTGCTCTTGAGCAAAATCCTCTAAAACACCAACCTTCACAGTGTGTGCACAATCTAACCGTTAACTTGAGAAAATTTTACCATCCTCGTGGTAGCCAGAGGCTATTGAAACTACGTTATTGTCTTACCACACATTCAGTTAATAATGTTCTGGTCGACTGGTATTGACAGTACAAAGCAAATAATCGTCCCGCAACTCTCATCTGTATACACAGCTGCCTTATACACTGACGTGGGCGATGAGTGCTTCGTGCTATAAACATTCTTCTCATACGTCCTTGGCATGCTTTCCATGCGATATTCAAGTCTCGTGAATTTTTCTGAGGTATTCATGAAAATATTCATAACAAGCAATAATACAATTATAAACGTTGCGCCACATTTTACGGTACATTCAGAAACATAGAAACATCATTACAGTATATATGTGGGCACATATATACATACATATAAGGAATTACAACTATGTTTCCATTCAGAGTACGAAATAATGTTAAAAAAATTAATCGCCTGAAAATATAACTTAAATTTTTTTTAATTGTCATTTAGTTTATCTTGAATTTAATCACATATTCACTAAATTTCTTACATTTGTCCCACTAAAAGAATTTTTTCCTAAAAATAATAACAAAAACATATAAGAGAAAAACTTAGTAATACTCATTGGTAGGGCCATTAACTTTTCGCGAAAATAATTCTGCACCAATTTGTCCCAGTGAGGGGGATGGTGCGTCAAAGAAGTAAATTTTCAAAATTTTCGACATAACTTTTTCCCCTCGCTTATTATCGAAAATCAAGGTTCGACAATCGGGAAATGATACTTTTGTACAACTTATTACATTACTAGGCCTACATAGTCGCAGATTGTCTTATTTTTGGAGCAGTGATGGTAGATAGGAAAAAATATCATTTCCGGATTGTCGAACCTTGATTTTCTATAATAAGCGAGGGGAAAAAGTCACGTCGAAAATTGTGAAAATTCATTTCTTTGACGCACCATCCCCCTTAGGCACACACCATCAGTTGTGCTACATGGTTATTGGCAGCGTGTCGTAAGGAAGTGACGCCCCTCATTTGACTGCAGCAATCACAGTATAAGGTTATTGCAACACCAAACGCCTGAGATTTGCGGTTAGAACCCTAAGACACGTGAGAGTTAAAACATCCAATCACTGACCGTGAAGCAAAACTGTACATGTGTGCAAGGCACTGAATCAAACTGGTACAAAAATTCTTTTCGGTAAAAGTTCATGGCCCTACTCATTGAGAATGGTGTAACTTAAGACTTGCAAAACTGTATAGGTTAGTGCTTGGCAATAAGACCATAACACACCAGTTCTGGGGGCCGCAGTGGCCGAACGGTCTGACCATTCACCTCCCACCAAGGCGATCCGTGTTCCATTCCCGGCGGGGTCGCTCCCCGGATTTTCGCGTGTGGGAATCGAGCCGGACGATACCGCTGATCGGCGGGCTTTCTTATTCGGGGATCTCCCGTTTTATCACCCTTTCATTCCGGCACTACTCCATACTCACCTCATGTCACCTCTCATCAGCGCTAAAGACCTCGATGTTGAGCGCTGACCAAAATATCTCTTTCTCTCTCTGATTATACCACACATGTTGAGCGCAGCGGCGCGACTGTAAGAAAGCATTCGATGAGTGATGAGTCCGCGGTTTGTTATTACGACCAATGACGCGGCACACGCTTTAATTGGCCACGAGGAACAGCACACTTGATGGCCAACAGTTGTAAACATGGCACACTCCTCGCGAGGCACACCATGAACGGGGTTGTAGTACAACATTCATTTTCTTTCCTTTACAGAAGCAAAACTGCAAAAAGTGAAATGGCCTATGTTAATTAAAGGACCATACACTTCAGTATATAATAATATGTATTTATAAATACGGCACGCTGTTACAAACATTTTGTTTTTAATCCTGAATACAGTGGCAATTTTCTCAATTTATGACAGTTTTTTTTATACAGAGACTCTTTATGTGTTTATTTATCTTTCAGCATATGGCCCATTATATATAATTTCAGTGTAAACTAATTCATTCCAGTAAGTCACGTTGTTTTTGTTATTTCTATGTTCCCTTAGCTTGCAAATTTTAAGTCTTACATGCCGCTATGGGGAAAACACAAGAGCTAAAACAATTTATGAGTGACAAAAGCAACGTCTATAAAACAAACAATACGTCAGACAAATATAAAATTAAGCATTTTTTGCGTCACGGCTGCGACAAAGCAGAAAAAAGGCATTTAACGTTTATGGCCAAATGTTCATGAAACTGGTGAGTTGGTAGTAAAATGCGTTTATTTATTTATTTTATGAGACATTTTTCCTGTTATTATAAGTAAATCTTAACCTTTCCAAGAAGCAAACGTGTAACTGAAACATTTTTACGTTTGGGAATGGGAATGTCAGTAGATATTTAAAATAAATTACAAAAAAAAAAAAAAAAAAAAAAAAAAAAAAAAAAAAAAAAAAAAAAAAAAAAAAAAAAAATAAAAAAAAAAAAA
>PNEQ01051707.1:0-16906 GCA_003012365.1 Medauroidea extradentata
AGGTTCCCGCATCTCTCTACGCCACTGGCTAGGACAGGGGGTAGGAAAGGGGAGTGACAACCGTGCGCTAGTCCGTGGGAGCACCGAGCCAGGTTTACACAATAGAAAAGGGCGGCTTACACGAGCAAAATTACTCGAGAAAATTCCGTCCGCCTATAAAACTTAGCGCAAAGCAGTCAATCTATTATAAAGAAAGGTTTGAAGTATAAATTATGTCACATTACCTGAAATTTAATAAAATTAAGTACACAATAACTTTGTAAAAGTTTACTCAGTGCTACAGCACGAGAGCACGGCCTTACGCACCGCCACTGTGTGTGTGTATATATATCGTCATTCGAAGAGATTGGAAATCTCCACGGCCGGTCACGAGATTTGTCGAGTTGGCTGTGACGCGCTGTCGTTATCTGACCACGCCCCCCTCCAGATCTGGTCGTAATAAAACGTTCCCAGTGGACGTGCTATCAGCAGTCTGGCCTGGCGTTCAGCCACAGTGTTTGAGGCCACAGTCCTTATTTTAACGCCATTGTTGCCAACATGTTTATATTACAACTAGATTTAGTTGTTTACAATTACAGCCACTTCCTCTCTCACACACACACACACATACATACGTACACACATATCTTGATAGTCTTCAATAATAACGTTATAGTCTGTCTCATGTAAGTATTCCGCATTTTGACAGTTCACTTCTGAGTGTGTCTGTACACAAGTTTGCGGAGACCGTGCTTTTTTCCAGGAAGCCATGTAGGTTCAAAGCTTTTAACAATGGAACTATCAGGCACATTTCTCAGAAGAGAAATACCAAAATACGGTAAAGCAGCTTGAGACAAACAATAACATGCATTTATTAAGGTCACGAACATTTCGCGAAAAAAATTTTGCCCATGTTTGTTTCAGTTCTTTACGTACACATCTGCAGATCTGCTTCGTGGTCAGTGATTGGCTGTTTCTAACTCTCAGCGTCTAGGGTTCTACCCGCAAATCACAGACGTGTGGTGTCGCAGTAACCTTGTTCCTGTTGGCACAGTCAAATGAACGACGTCCGTGCAATAATTATCGCGAAAATGTTTTATGCCAACATACCCTCGAAAACACCGTAGTTTCTTGTAACATGTATTGTAACCGGCATATAACCGTTAAATGTAAATATATAACATACATATTGTAAATATTGTAATTTCGGCTAAGATAGTCGTAGAAAAGCAGTTGAACTCGCATTGTTATTAGAATTGTACGTTTTATGTGACTCGAGGGCAAAATTTTGTTTAAAGTAATTAATGTGTAATTTAGTTTTGAGTACTGGCGAGAGGCGCAGTATGACCCGAGGATTGTGGCATTGTGTCACGGCAGATTGACGCTTAACACAGCAGGGGAGGGAAAGTTAGGAAAACATGGGGTGAAAGCGAGCGAACAGCCTTGAGCCGACGAGGGACGCGCGGCGTGGATGCTGAAAATTAGGGCACTGAGAGGCGTGGCTAGGCCCACCCCCTGCTGTGCAATTTTATAGTAACTTTAGAATTATTCATCAGAAATTTATAAAATTTTGTAAATAAGTTCAAGTGGATATTAATGTTAATGTGTGTGAATTAAAAAAAAAATGCGACAAATTGATACGGAGGAATGTCAGGGTTTGTTGTCGTCGTCACCCACGAGAGACGCGATTGGCTGAAAGTTAAATAGGGGGCGGGCCTAGGAGAGTTCGCCACGTAGGAGCGAAGACGAAAGTTAAGGGGACTCTAGTGGCGATCTCGGCGAAGAGTGGACGCGTCTCGCGGGTCAATTCGCGGAAATTCGCGGTAAGTCTCGATTGAAAGATTCAGCACGATAAACAATATTTCATATCACCTCTCGTAGGATTGGCGAAACAAGTTCGGGGTTTCCGGAGTATCGAAGGACTGAACTGCCGGTGTTTTAGTCAATAATACTTAGAGCCACGATTTTATGGCGAAAAGATTTTTGCAACGTTTGGTTTCGATGCGTCATGTGCACACCTGCAGCTCTGCTACATCGTCTGTGATTGGATGATTTTACGCTCACTGGCCTTGGCAAATTATAGACGTACAGACTCACAATAATCTTATTCTGATTGGTGCAGTCAAATGAGAAACGTGTCTGAACAAAAACACGCTACCAATAACCTTGAAACAGAACTGCCGAAGTGCACGAGAGTCACTGAAACAAAGTGGGGCAAAAATCTTTTCGCGACAAAATCGTGGCCCTAATAATACTAGATCCCCACACAACATCGAAAGAGAGAGAGGATATGACAGTATGATTGAGTGATAACACGTTTGACACAACGTAGTTGTCTGCAGACCAATAATAGGGACCGAATATTACAATAGCGGTATTCTTAATTGCTCAGTCAAATAGGGCAACAGCTAGACGTACAAGCGAAAGCCAGTAATCTTCTGGTAAGCTGAACGTGCGTTGAAACCCAGCAAACAGTCAAGTTTTCCCGCCATAAACCATCATCTCTAGCAATAATACAGTCTGCCAGTAACCAGCAGAGCTTCATATGTGCACGTAAGTCATTGAAACAAACTGTTGCAGGATTATTTTCGGGAAAATTCATGGACTTTATTCATGGTTATTGGCAGGACGTCATTGTGAAGCGGCAGCTTTCATTGAACTTTGCTAAACGCAATATGATAAGTGCAACGTCCACGCACGTGCGATTTTATGGAAGCCCAAACAAGTCACGTGATTGTTAAAACATCCTATCACTGACTATGAAGCAGAACTACACACTGTAAGAAAAAAATTAGGTTAATTTACTCTACATGTAATGGAAGCTAATTACCTCTACAAGTGAGGGAAAATTACTCAACACGTGTCAAGGAAAGTTACTCAACTGGTAATGTAATTTTTCATGACATATTGGCGCAAGCCCTCTAGTACAAAATGACATAACGCGCGAGCGAAACTTCCGAGTGGTTTGTGTGGCAAATACACTACCTTGCGGAAATTTCCACACATATTCGGAAATCAGATTTCCCTCTCAAGGTTGGGGAATATTATCATACATATGATGAGTAAAATTGCTAACTTTTTTTACAGTGCAGTTGTGCACATAAGGCACTGAAACAAGCTAGGGCGAAAATCCTTTCGTGAAAAGTTCGTGACCGTATAGCTTTAAATCATTGCTTTTCAGATAAGGTTATTAAACTGAAGCAGTTATTATGCAGGTACTGCACTTTAAGCTTTAGTCGTGGAAGTTTCTGTTTGGTTGCAAGAGGCGGTAGATATTGGATGTAGGATGCGTATCTTGTTTCACGACTAGTAATTATAACCTTAAATATTACACTTCGATCCAAGGAGACGACAATAAGCATCTCTTCACGAACACATTAGGATTCTGGTTAGTTTCAGTTCTTTTATCCCTATCTGGTGGCATAGAATAAGTATTGAATTATTAAGGCGCCCGCCTGGTGGCCGTGTGTTAGTGTGAGTGAGGCACGACTCCAAGGGCGATGTTGACCGGCTCATGTGGTGCGGTATCGCCTCTACCGCAAGACACTGAAACCGCGTGCAGTGGTATCGTAGGACACTCGCCTGACTGTCACTTTCAGTGGTGACCCCATATTTTTATTGGTGCAAAGTTTTAAGTAAAGTCCAATACACATCTCTATTGTAGTTTCACACGAATCCCTTCAGTAGTTGCTTAGATATAGTAGATTGAAAAAGCCGTTTTTAGCCGTTTTGAGGTGCTCTTAAATAGTCTATCTAATTAACGTGATGTTTTAAAACTACTATTCCGTGGTCTTCTGAAGTGTTTGTTCTTTTCGTAAATGCACAAATTAGCTACACGTTTAGTAGTTTCTTAGATAAAAGCGTTCTGCTAGCCCGCTGCAACGTTGGCTACAAGGCAGGCAGGCGGGCGCCTTAAAACTACATTTTTCTCTATCCGGTAAATTTAGCTTTTGATATACGCAGTATTGCTTTCAATTTCGTAAAATCTTCATTCAATTTAAAATAGATTAAATATTTAATAATTTTTAAGAAAACCACTTTTTCTCTTAGCCGGTGTTAAAACTGCCAGACTCGTCTTAACAACTATTGATGTACGCAATAGTACTTCAAAGAGTTTAAACTCTCTTATTTTATTAATTTTTATTTATTCAATTTACGAGAGATTATATGTTTTCTAAAACATTTTAACCATTTTGTAGTTGCTGTAGTTGGAATTGCATAACTTTCCCTTTTTTCTCAGCGCCATAAAAAATCTACAGTTGTGCTAGAAAATTTATATTTTCGCTAATGCGTATATTGGCTTGGAAGTAGAAGTCAGGTAAACCTTTTAAATAATTTGTTTGTGATTTATTGTAATGCTTAGCCTCCATTAATATAATATAATGGAATACTGACAACACTTTTTGAGTTCACCGACAATGAAAGGGTATTTTTTTTTTTTTGCGTAAACGCTTAGTTGCAAACGCGACGTTATATTTAACGTGACAAAATGTATCAATAAAAATAGTTCAAAACGCACCGAGAGGAAGTGAATTTATGATCGTACGTAGAAAAATTAGTTACGGTTATATCTCTACCCAGACTTGTTTCATTGTGTGTGCAGCGTGTACGAGATAGATTAGAGATAAATATAACACACTAGGTAACCAACTGACAGTTCATATTTATAATCTACTAAATAAAATTCATTCGAACAACTAATAAAGAAGTTAAATCAATGTAATCAATTGAAAGTCATCTAACAAACGTTCAAATATTAATTTAACAAATAGCTCGGAAAACTGGACGAACTCAATAAACACAGAAATTAATAACATAAAATTAATTTACATCTCGAAAAGAAAAAAAAATGTATATAATCTGTCGAGACGTACGTAAATATTCTTATAAAAATATTTTATTTAACATGCGAAATATCACATATCATGATAATTAATCCATGTTACAGTTATTTTCGTTGTAGCATATCTCTATCAGTACCACAAATTAATATTTTTCAACGTAATTACCTTACTATTTTTTGGCAAATAATACAACCAGTATCCCAAAATAATAGACCTGGGCACACAATGTTTTTTTTTTTTTCATTAAAACAAAAATCATGAAATATTATTATTTTTTTTTATAGATTTTAGCTTAATCATGTATCATTAACATTTACAAAGCATGACTTAATACTTAATACGAAATAAAAATAAAAATGAAATAGCATAACCTACACTCAGAACAAACATAAATCAAGCAGTACTGGTAAGTCGGAATTACTTTGTGGCAGTTAGGGGTGACTTAGTGGCACTAAGGGCGCGGTATACCACAATTTTCATCATCATTATTTTATTTTTTATTTGTACCAGATATTTTTTTCTTATTTTAGACACTAAATGTGACTAAATTTGGCTCGTATGAAATTTTTTTATCTCTCATAGTTTTTGCGTAATGGCTTGTTAAAGTCATATTTTGCATGTTTCCGTTTTAACGACTACACTAAAACCAACTGATATACCAAACTCAAAAAAATCACAGTGGATAAAGACATTGCAGGCTACAGTGACATGCTCATAAAATTAAAGAATAAAAGTTGTTTATATTTTAAGAAATATTGAAATTTTTAATTTTAGTTTCAGCATTTTTTAAAATTCTAATAATTTTTATTATTTAATTTTATGAGCATGTGACTGTAGCCTGCAATATCTTTATCAACTGTGATTTTTTTTTAGTTTGGTATATCAGTTGGTTTTAGTGTAGTCGTTAAAACGGAAACATGTAAAATATGACTTTAACAAACAATTACGCGAAAAATATGAGCGATAAAAAAATTTCATAAGAGCCAAATTTAGTCACGTTTTATGTCTAAAATAAGAAAAAAATATCTGATACAAATAAAAAATATAAAAAAAATGGTGATGAAAATTGCGGTAGACCACGCCCTTAAAATGTTTATTTTGTGGTAATTAAGTAAAAAGGCTTGAATTTAATATGGTTTGTTTAATTACATGGTTGGTAATACTTATGTATATATTCTTAAGAAAAACAGCGTCTAATAATTTATCCCAGCTGTCACGAAATAATTTCAGTTTGCGATTCCATAAATAGTAAGAAGAAATGCTTAAAATTCAACTGTACAGTATCTACAGCAGAAAACAATGTAACTGGAAGATCTGTGTTACAGGTGAGTGGCCGCATAGAGTAACAAGGCACACACATTTCTTCTGCAAACATTCCCCTGTTATGTGTCTCTGCTTGTTGCCATGGAAACAAAGCGACTGCAGCTAGGATACACCTCGCTCCAGTGTCAACACGCCGCGGGGAAAGAAAACGCCCGACAGTTAAATGTATAACTCGGCTCGGCTCGCCAGGACACAAAGGAAGCGCGAGAACGGTATATTTCTTTCACCAACAGTTCACCCTTGCTCCCCCTTTAAGGGGGATGGAGCGCCAGAGCAGAATATTATCACAATTTTCGACATAAATGTTTTTCCCTCGCTGATTACAGCAAATCAAGTTTCGGCAATCCGTATATTGCACGTTGGTACACATTCATACTTTATTACTATTACATAGTCACAGACTTTCTTATGTTTGTAAATGTTTTCCCATCTGCCATCACTGGTCCAAAAATAAGGCATTCTGTGACTATGCAGTAATGTACCAAGTTGTACAAATGTACCATTTCCGGATTGTCGTACCTGATTATCGATAATAAACTAGGGAATAAGTAATGTCGAAAATTGTGAAAATTCACGGATTTGGCCCTTAATCCCCCTTCAGGGTATTTCGAGCTGTTAAAATTTCTTACCGTGTATGTATGAATAAGTTTTTAAATTTACGATGAAGATGCGTGAAGAATAAATCTTGTTCTGCCGGAAAATGTTTACACGAAAATGGGACAAATATTTACTGCCATTAAAAAATCGTTTAACACAGCATAAATAAACATTTTGTATGCTGCCTCGGTTTTTAAAATAACTATTTCATTTCATAGTAATAAGCGATTTTTTTTGTCTATGATATTCTGTAGGATTTTCTCTAGAGCGTACCGGTAGTATATCAGAAATTCTATTTCGAACTATAAATAATTATAGAAAAAAAATTCTGCACATGTGTGAATTCATAGGATATTAAAATTGATATTATCAACACTTAACCATTGAAATATATTTAAAAAAAAAATATTCAGTATCGTAAAATAAAATTTAAGAATTATTTGTGTGTTTAAAACGCTACTGAAATCTAAGTACTACTGGAGTGGTTGTAAAACAACTCATTGTTAGTGATGATGGTTTATCGCGGGAAAATTTGACTTTTTTCTGAGTTACAACGTACGTTCAACTTATACTCCATTTCATATTAGTTTGGATAAATTTGACAGCAACTTATGGGCAATAATTTTAAATATTTTGTGATTTGTTGCACGTTCCAAGACATTTTTAGCTCTAAAATGAACCCGAGATGTCCATTTCAGCATTTGTATTGCAAATGTTATTTGTGTAGTGACACAAATAACAAAACATTACAAATTATTGCCCATAAGTGGCTGTCAGATTCATCCAAACTTATATGAAATGGAGTATATCAAATGCTCACTGGCTTTTTTACCTGTACGTGGAGCAGTTACCCTGTTTGACTGAGCCAATTGGAATCCCACTATTGTAATATTTGATGTCTGTTGTTTGTCTGCAGACAGCTACGTTGTGTCAGACGTATATTACCCAATCGTACGTGTTGCAAGGAACTACATCGTTTGCAAGCATGTGTTGGCACAAAACATTTACGTGATATAACATTATCTCTACCTATTGTATTCCGTATACCGCAAGTATAAACTCATGTTCTATATTTGGATACAAAAGAAGGCCGTGAAATAAATATACAGTTCTCGGCCTTCTTTTGTATCCTTTGCTGACCCTCGCAGAGCCCTAGTCAGTCCGATGCTGCTTTGCTAACCGTACGATCCTGATCGTACAAACACAATAATTTCGTGTCTTGTACTATCTACGTTCCAACTATTGGATTTTAAGCCAATTGTACGATTGTCAGCATTTTACCTACTCCGAGCACAGTCCTGTTCATGCTTCCCTACTGTAATGGATGTTTTTATAAAACACACGTCAGTGTTTATATATATATATATATATATATATATATATATATATATATATATATACACACATCCGAGTTATCTGGACGTTTGTAGTTCCACTTTTTAAATTTTTTTTAAATTTTAATGTATAATTTTTGTACTTATGACTATACTTCGGTTCTACTGACTGACAATTTAGTTTGCACGCAAAAGTCTCTTTGTTATGTTTTTAGTCTTATCTCCACGTTCAAAAGCCTTCACAAAATTGTTGCATTTTTTTTTTGTTGTTGTTAATGTACGATCCTGGAAGGGCTTTGTACGAACTTTACGGGAAAATAGTACGAGCCTGGCATTACTCAAGGTTGGCAACGATGGTCCGATGTATCCAGCGAGACTGCCAGATTGTGCACCAGTGTCGTTGCTTCTATCCGGCCAAGTGCACCGCTTTCTAGCTAGTGGTTACCACATCATCTCTATAGTAGGGACATTAAGATGGCCGCCTTCTAGGCCGCCGAGCGGTGTGCAGTGCTTCGGCCGTTGCCAGATTATAGGCGGTTCAGGATAAAGTGAGCATTAAAAAACCTGCTAAACATATATTTTCAGCCAATTAGTATCTCTCCGCGCGTAACAGCTAAATAAATTGTACGGAGTTATGCAGAACGGAATCAATTCACAAAGTAACTTACTTGGAGCTAATTACATCAAGTATAAGAAGAAGGTAAGAAGTATATTCTAGAAAAAATCGAATGAGAGACGTCTCTTCACAGACACGCTGCCGGTAATCACGAAGCAGACCAGTAGACGTGCACTGAAACAAGACGGTGCAATATTATTTTCGCGAAAATCAAGGGTCCCTACTTAAAACGACGTAGTGTCAGTTTTGTAGATATAACTTATTGACTACATTTTCCAGTTGGGAATATTTCTTTAACTCTTGTAGTCTTCCCATAGTGGCATGTGACCGTCAAAATTCCCATGTTACGGGAACATACGAATAAAAAAAACTAAATTACTGGAATGATTGTTGCACGACTTTGTTTCAATTCCTTACGTGCACACTTCAACTCTGCTTAGTGTGTCTCCGTAAGTAGGTGTCATTTATTTAACTATGTCAGTCAGATGGAGGTCACTGCGACACCATGCGTCTGTGACTAGTGGGCGGAACCCCGAGAACCTGAGAGTTAAAAACAACCAATCACTGACCACGTAGTAGGGCTGCAGGTATGCACATGAAAATCAGCTATCTCTACTAAAGACCCCCTAAAATATCTGCGCATTGTTTTGGGTAAAACCTTTTTTTTACACCTGTACGTTAATGTCACTTTTGCAGCTGACCCATGTCTTATTTTACACATATTGTTCGGTTCAAACCAATAATAAAAAAGGAAGGGAAAATGTAATATCAAGTACGGGTCACTAGTGTGTCAGCGAGTAGTCAGTGTGCTGTGTTCAGTTGAGTATGCACGTATATTATGTGTTGGATTTACTTTCTGAAACCTACTATATTTACGGTCTTTGTTACTGTATACAGCCTTTATTATCTAGCACCTTGGCAGTTTCTGAAGATTAACCAATGACGCGAAAATAAGATTTACATGTACTGTAATATTGCTTCAGAAGTTATTAATTGGTAGCTTATTTTATTTAGGTCTATTCCTATAGCCTAAGATACAAAAAATGTGTATTTACTATATTAGTTAATATTTGTAAGCAATTTATTGAGTCAGTGAAATGCCATTAAATATATTCGTAGTTATGACAGCTGATATTTTACTTTCTGTCTCATATATTGTTTTATGATAAAATATTTATCGAAATTATCCACAAGTTGAACTTCTATAGCAGACGAAACGTATCTCATTTTAAAGTGATGCTTGACACTCCAGTGATTTGAAGAAATGTATTTGATTAAAATTAATGAAATATGCGAATATTTAACATTCAAAAATAATAATTAAAATAAGTTTGTAATTAGGAAGTTATACAGTTGGGCTTTTTTGTACCTTAATTCCACTGACTTTTAATATAGTTTGAAGAATATTGCCAGATATAATACTCAAAATTGAAATTTTAAAAAATTATATGGAACAGCCTTAAGAACGCCTGTAGATGGAGGAACGGACTCTAGTTAAGCGGCCTGTGTTCCCAGGTCCCGACTGCGCTCATAATGTTCCGAGGAGCCGCGGTGGCCGAATGGTCAGACATCTCGTCTCCTACCAAGGCGATCCAGGTTCGATTCCCGGCGGGGTCGTTCCCCGGATTTTCACATGTGGGAATCGTGCCGGACGATGCCGCTGGCAGGCGGGTTTTCTCGGGAATCTCCCGTTTCCCCCGCCCCTTCATTCCAGCGCTGCTCCATACATAATATCACCTCTCACCAGCCCTAAAGACCTCGATGTTGTGCGCTGACCAAATTCTCTCACTCACTGCTTTTTTTTAGCGAATTAATTTTTTACGTCTAAACGAGAGCAGATATGTAAAATATGTCAGGCAGTTTTGTTTAAAATCGTCTTCTCCATGTTGGCCGATATTTTCAAGGCAGTTAGTACTATGGTTTTAACTAATTTAGTAATCAACGAAAATCTGGTTAATTGAATTTTTAGTGGAAACCGTATAATTTCTTGTTTTAAAAAAATTAGCTATCACAGAAAAAAAAACAATTTAAATCAAAACTGCCAGTTTGATTTTTGATATCTGCTCTCGTTTAAGCTTAAAAAAATAACTCTCGAAAACACAGTAAAAATTAAAGTGCATGGCTTTAATGTAGTGTATTACAGGCTAATAATTCACTTAATATCATCAAACTGTCAAACTGATATCAAACTGCCAACGAAGTTTTCTTCTGAAACTTTAACCAATAGGAACATATAACACATTCCACTGGCTGGAAAGTTAAAAATTGTTTTGAACTGTGCACGTCATTTGCCATCGCAAACAAAGAATCCCAATGATCGACTATTTTAAATGACCCAATCGAAGTCCTCACCGCGCAATAAGAGTGGTACAATTTCGAGGCTGTTATTGCTTTTTGATTGGTGTTTTAATTGATGTTGACTTCGCGTATTTTCTCCTGACTCTGTCAACAGAAGTTAATATGAACATATTGTCCTACTATTAGCAACTAGCAACCAGCTTCAAAAAAAAAAATACGTTCGTTGACGCGTGTCAGCAATATTTCGATGTCATATACATATATATTTTTCATTAACCGGAAATCTAAGTGCTATATTCCTTCTTACGACAGTAATTTTATGTCACTTTATGTATTTTAGTCAGTTATTTGTAAAAGGGACCTAGAATTTTTTTTAATGAGGAGTCTTTGTTCCTAAATACTTTGACAGTTATCGCAAATGAAGAATTCCAGAAAAATTGTCCTAAATTTTAATTAATTTATAATATTTGTAAATAAAATAATTTTAACTTAATAGGCCAATAGGGTAGTTCACCATTAAGGTGAATGTGTGTCTGTGTATGTATACAGGCCTATATGGTTTATATTTTTAGATATACACACACGCACACACGTTTTTGTCAGTTCTACAACCGTTTAACTAACTATTCGACTAATAAGTATTTTCATTATCAATAAACCCTCGAAAACATCTCATAAATTGCTACGTACTTTTTACCTCAGTAGTAATATTCTCCTCTTCTCGATGCAGAAAAGTGGTTCTTGTTCGAAAGCGGTACCTTTAAAAATGACTGAACAGTGCCAGATGCATGTATAATGTATAATTTAACACGTAAATCCCTGTCCTTGCTGACGTCACGACCCTCAGGTAGGCAACGTCATAACCACTTGTGGTTAGATCATAAGCGAGAATAGTTTGTCTGTGAATGTGCTGGAGAAGGTGGACTGCTATGCATATGCATGACTTCAGCGATGATTAGACTAGAGTAAGGAAATACACGAATATTTTAATGTATTATTATCGAAAGTGAATAAACATTAAAATCAGTATTTTTGAAGAAATTATGTAATTTTGAAACTGAAGTTTATGATAAAGACAGATGTAGGTAACAAGTTGTCTTATTGTTAAAATAATTGTTATAAAGTAGGTCTACTGGATATATTAGGACCTGGACTCTTAAGCAAGTGTGTGGTCCACATTTTACTGGGAGCAGGAAAATGGTGCATACACCACACGAAACTATTACTAGAGCCACAAGTATTTCGCGTATTGCTCTGGTAGCAGCCTAGACTTCTCAGTCCTATACACGTGCTGGTCAAGGTCGAATATTCATTGGCTTCTAACTATACGAGCGGGTACCTTAACCACTAGTTATTTCCTTACTTATTACTGGCCTGTAGTCGTTAAATGTGTATCAAAACTACTGTCGTCCTACCACAGAACTTACAGTGAAGTATACGCTATTGACGTCCAAGTTGACGTATAATCAATACGCGAAATGCTCGTGCCTCTAACTATTACATTTTAAGTTGTTTTTGTTTTTCACACAATTCCTAAAACCGGCCGTTTTCTGAAACGCGTATAATACTCCGTGTAAATACAATATACAGGGTTGGTGCAAAAATTATATTTATGAGCTGCCAAAAAAGTTTACCAGTTTCTAATAAAAAAAAAAAAAAAAAAAAAAAAAACCGGTTTGTTTGAATAATGTGTAGGACCAGGAAAAGTTCACGAATTCAATGACCTGCATGTTAGTATCAACCATCCGATGCATACTCATGCCTCGACTAGCTGCTACTCAGTAGAACAACAGATAATGAACTAATACACAGGGTTTGAGTGTGCATAGGAGAGTGGATTCTAGCACGCTGGTCATTGAATTCGCGAACATTTCCTGTCCCTAATTATGTGCACTTGTGTAGCTCTGCGTCGTGGTAAGTAATTGGATGGTTGGAACTTTTATAGTCTTTCGGTTCCACGTGCTAATCACTAGAGACACGACATTTCGCGAAAATATTTTTGCAGCACTTTGTTTCAGTGCCTTACGTGCGCACCTGCATCTCGGCCTTTGTGGTCAGTGATTGGATACCGTAACACCCAGCGTGTGGAGGTTAAACCCGCAAATCACAGACGTGATGTGTCGCAGTTATCCGTGTACTGATTGGCTCAGTCAAATGAATAACGACTCTGCACAAAAACTCTCTGTCAATAGCTATGAACTTGAACTGCAGGTATGCACGTAAGACACTGAAACAAAGTGGGGCAAAAATTATTTTCACCAAAAATCAGTAGCTATGCATACAGTTTATTTTACAATTAGGCATTACTAGAGACAGGAAAAATTCGCGGGTTAGCTGACTTGTAGGCTAGCCTGCAAGAATATTTGTGTAGTGAAACATGCAGCAGATGCTCAATAGCTGCTTGCTGTTAAAGATATACAGGTCCGTATTAGTTACATTTCCATTATTGGCTTAGAGACTTTCAGGAAGTGTGAAACAAGTCAAAGGCCAATTGCGAAAGAGACACATACTTACAATTGTTGGAATTCTAGCTTGTGCCCAAATGAAAACGCGAATTTTTCAGGTCTCTAGGCATTACTGTCTAACATTTACGCTATCGCAGTTTTCTATGAAATTTTGTTGACCATAATTTGTCTTGTAATTTTTTTCCGATGCTTTAAAGATAATATTTCTTCGCTCGTTACGTCAGTAAACTAGCGCATTGTTTCGAGTTTACATCTGAAATTATATTTATCAGCTGTCGAAATATTTCAACCCGTTCTCGAAAATGCTGTAAATAAAGCATCTGATTTTTTGTCGAAAAAAAAGTTTGCGCTAACTTGTTTCAATCCAAGGGGACCCTAAATTTTCGCGATAATATTTTTGCACATTGAATGTGTTTCCTCTCAGCGTCTTGGATTTCTGCCAGCAAATCACAGGCGTGAGGAGTCGAAGTAACTTTGTTCTGATTGGAAGAGTCTCATTAAGTATTCCTCTGCACGAAGACAGGCTGCCAACAACAAACTTATGTGCACGCAAGGCTTTAAAAAAGTTGGGGCAAATTCTTTTCGCCAAAATTCAGTGACTTTAACTATAGGTAGAGATGATGGTTATTCACAGGAAATCTTGACTGTTTATTGGATTTCATCACACGTTCAGCTTATTAGATTATTACTGTCTTTATCTTGAATGTGTAGCTGCTGTCTTATTTCACTGAGTCAATAAGAATCCCGCTATTGTAATATTCCATGCCTGTGTTTGGTGTTGGTCTGCAGAGAACTACGTTGTGCCAGACGTATACCCCGAATCATATATGTTGCAAGAAACTATGGCGTTTTTATGGGTACGTGGGCCCAAAACATTTTCGCGGTATCATCATATATATATAAGGTCAACGTACCCTACTTGGCGATGCTGCGGTTTCAAACGTTCAAGTTAACGATGTATTAAACCTAGGAATAATTGTAGTAATAATTTGTAAGTTATTATGCAGGTCTAGATGTGGGAAAAATTCGCGGGTTCACTGCCATGTAGGCTGGCCTCCAAGAATATATGCGTACTCAAGCAAGCAACAGCTGCTAATTTGCTGCTCGCTGACACTGTGAAATGAACCTGTATTTAGTTACATTGTTATTATTGGCCCAGAGATTTTCATGATGTGGCAAATAAGTCAAGGACCAATTGTGAAAGTGACACGAACTTAAGGCTTTGTTACGAAGTTTTGCAGTGATTTAAAAAAAAAAATTTATTGCTACCTAATACTCATATCAAAATTTCGCTTCACAGTTTTGACACTTATATGTTGTAATTTGTAGCTGAATTTTTTTGTAGAATTATACTGAACGATTTTTTAGATTTCATTACCCAAAGTACCACGTTTTTCGTTATTGTGCATCGTGTGATTGCACATTGACTCAATTTTTTTCAAAACTTTTGGTTAAAAAATATTAGAGTTATTGACACCAGTCTGAAAAAAAAAAACTCGGGAACAAGCCCTTAAAGTTGGTGGGATTCTTACTTGTGCCTAATAGAAAACTCGAAATTTTCAGGTTCCTACCTGTTGTATACGAGTTGCTTTATCTCCTGCATGAAAAATTACTTTATCCCAAGCAAATCACGGTTTCGCTACCCAATACTGATGGCTGAAATGTGATTTATCACGCTATAAGGTATATCACGATATATGGTCTGTGTACCCTATATTAACTTGCATCCACAAGCGATACGACACACATTCATCCGTATATCACGCAGGACTTGCGAAACCCGGAAGTCGATAGTTGGCGCCGCAGGTCGACATTCAACATTCAACAAGTGTCAAGGCTACAGTTCTCGAGCTCGTCGTCGCCGTCACGATATCAGTGCAGTGACGTCACTCACTCCTTAACAACCTGTCTGCATTTGGCCAGAGTACATTTGAACAATTTTATAATATGTGCTAACCCTTTTTTATTTTATCCCTGAGTATGGCTTGCCCCACTGATTTTCGTTGAAAGGAAGTTTGTACTAACTTGTTTCTTTTCTTACGTGCTCATCTGCAACTATGCTTCGTGTAGGTCGCCTCAAGCTTTGATATTCGTGTAGAACTGAGTGCGTGGTAGATAAATAAACGCTGAAAACATAAATTGATTTCTACGCTTATTTTTTCGAAGCCAATATGGATAAAATACTCGATGACAATCCTAGATAACGGTATTTGCCAACTTTATGTCTAAATATTTATATATAATTACTAATTCGTTACGCGTGATCTCTTGCGCCGCAGTTAAATACACGAGGTTTCGACGTCAGAGATTGTGCCTCAGAAGTTCGTAACACTGGAAACAATTTTGTTTAAAACGTTGGCTAAAACTGTTGTCTATGATTGCTATTGTTTAATTTTCGCAAATTGGCATCAAGAAACCTACAGTTATAGATTAATGCTTCTAGCGTTTAATTATGTACCATGCCATCTTAAGGCGCGCAGGTAGGGAAAAATCATAGTTTTATATTTGTATGAAATAGTGTTAGTTTTGTAGACGTTACTTGCGAGTAGATTTTCTTCTTACGAAAAAAAAAATAGTGCAACCAGTTTTCCCGTAATGGCATTTTAAAGTCAACATTTTCACGTTTTTAGTTTTTATAAGCCGCAAACACCGATGAATATAAATTAATTTATATAATTCACACTGAAACTGAATATCACAGGCTACTGCTTGACATGTTTTAAAATCCGTTACAAATTTTTTTTATTTAAAAAAATGTATAAAAGAAACATTTTTGGGCCCCTCAAAATGGGCCAAAAAATGGGGTTTCCAGGCTGCCGTATCTAGAAAAATAATAATCGGATGAGAAAAACACAACTACAAAAAAAAAACCTTCAGACTTTGAACTACGCTGTCCACAAATAAAATAATGTTGTCTCTACTTAAAGTCCCATAGGAAAAAGGATAATTGCAAAGCACTGCACGCCAGCTTAGTGGCTTGCGCGGAGAGGCGATAATGCATTACATACGTCGGTCAACGGCAATCTCAAGGTCATTTACAAAAATATTACTTTAGCCTTGTAGGTGATGCTATAAAGGCACAATTTAACACGTGTGATTGCAATAGATGTTTTATTGGCGTTTCCACCGTGCGCTTCCAACTTTACTCTGCAGGAAGAAAGAAACAAGAAAAAAAGTAAATATCAAGTTACAGCTATCTTGATGCCGGCCCTAGCCGTTCCCTTCAAACTTCTCTAGCAGCGTTTAGACGCGGATGAAGTAGCGAGGCGGTTCAAAACATATTTTCGGTCACGTTCAGCCCCGTGCAGCTGTCGCAAGTTTCTGGACGAAATTGGATTTCTCTCGGCCATGGCGCAGATGCTACAGCCCCGGGGAGCTTTTAGAGGGTAGCGCCTGGCGTCCAAATTAACTCATGTTTTTGTCCTGCTGTCGTAAACTTTATCCCTCTAA
>PNEQ01051707.1:17006-35564 GCA_003012365.1 Medauroidea extradentata
ATGCTGTAGCTTAAAACATTTTATTTCACTTTAAATTATTTAGTTCGTTTCTATTGGATAGTTTTTACTTCGGGTAGGTAGCGAAAATAAACAAATCACTACTTTAACATGTACTTGCATGAAAAAAAATATATAAAAAATATATAAAATATATATATATATATATATATATATATATATATATATATATATATATATATAAAATACATGTATGTGTATGTATGTACATATCGTCACCCTAATTGTAAAACCTCCTAACTCCATTTAGTATGAATGCAGGATAAAATCAGTTAAATTTTTACTGTGGTGAAATGAAACATTATTTTTCATAACATTACAATAAAATAACTCTTCATGTTTACTTCTAAACCAAATTTTGGACATACCATATAGTTAATATTATTTAAAGAGACAAAAAGGCAATAAACAAAAATTGAGTTTAGAGGTTTTTAATTAGAACTAGGAGGATTTCCATTTCCAATCTCGTTCATAAAATATTCAATTATCTCCCGAACCTGTTGTAGACTCGAGCTTAACATTGCTGTAGTAAATTTTTTCCAGATGATTACTCCAGCAGCGTGACTTCAAATAAATTTAATTGCTATATCTACGAGTACAGTTCGCTAGCACTTTAAACAGTTCTATATATTAGAGTATCATTAGATAGCTGTGGAGAGTAAATGCTACAAACTTGAACTCGCGTTGCAGAATAATGCAGTACCTGCACTGTTGCATTATCTCACACAAACAATAAAACTTAAATAAATATTTATTTTTATCCTAAAATGCTTGTGTCTATTTTTCAGTGCTCGAAACACCCTTATTTGTCAGAGTTGGCATCATTTTCGTCCACTGTCAATGATGCCAGAAAAAATCACGGGAAAATACTCCAATTAATAGAACAATTTGTATTAACCATATATGATAATAAATTGACAATGTATACTACAGCATGGTAAGAAGACACACACACATTATTCTGTATACCTGACTACTCTGTGTCTTCAGTTCATATCAGATTTTACCGGTTGACTATGCACGTGGGCTTATTTGTTTTGGCTTGAGGAGTTTTCAGCAAGAGGTCTCAGAAAAGTTACCACAGGGATAACTGGCAGTCTATTTGAAATGCGAGTTATTTCTTTTCGAACCTAAATTTTCTAGAACGTGCCATCACTTAAAAGCACTGTCTACAGCAATTTTCATAGTCATATTTTTATTTATTTTTTATTTTTGTATAATATGCTTTTTTCTAATTTTAGACATAAATTGTGAATAAATTTCACTCTCATAAAAATTTTTTTATCTCCCATTGATTCCGCGCAATGACTCAAAAACGTCAAAATTTGCACGTTATGGTTTTATGTACACCTCTAAAACAAAAATTTTGAAATTTTAATTTTAAATTTTAGCAATTATTTTAGTACAAAATATTTTATTTTTTGTTTTTTATAGAAGACATTGTAGCCTACAACATCGTTATTCACAATTTTTTTTTTTTACTTTGGTATGTCAGTTGGTTTTAGTGGCGTTCATAAAACCATAACATGCAAACTTTGACGTTTATGAGTCATTTCTCAAAACCAATGAGAGAGTTAAAAATTTAATAAGAGCAAAATTTTGTCACAATTTATGTTTAAAAAAAATATATATATATATAAAGTATCTGGTACAAATATAAAAATAAAAATTTGCCAACGAAAGTTTCTGTAGACCGTGCCATCAAACCCAAGTGGAATACTTGTATAGCCTACATCTACATCTATTTTTTTTTTTTTTTGCTGTGCCGTAACTTTCATTCAGACTCACGAAGAGGACAATTAAAAACTCTCTAACTACGTTATGTAATGTGGATCACAAAAGCATGCAGTCAGAGATAGTGACAAATCGCAAGAATCTTTCGTGTAACCGTGTTTTGCAAAAATAATTGTAGTGGCTTACGCTATTTATTATTGGTAGATGGTTAAGTAGTTGTTTAAGACGCCCGCCTACTGACCGTGTGTTTGTGTGAGGCACGGCGCCAAGGAAGATGTTGACCGGCTCATCTGGTGCTGTATACCCTCTACCGCAAGACACTGGAAGAGCGTGCAGTGGTATCGTGGAACAGTTGTCAGACTGACAAGCTCACTGATGACCTCATCTTTATACTATTGGAAAGTTTTTAGAAAGTACCATTTCATGCTGAGAATAGTTTCACACTAATCCCGTGGGTAGTGTTTCAGATATTAAAGTTTAAAAAGACTGTTTTTAGCCATTTTTAGGGGCTCTGTAACTATTTTCCTAATCGACGTGATGCTTGGAAACCACCATTCCGACGTCGTTTGAAGGGAATTTTCTTTTATTATATTGATGTAATGAGTATATGTGGAATATTTAAGCTAAAAAAAAACATATTTACGTATACGCTGCAACTCAATTTTAAGCGCGTGGTAAGCGAGGTCCTTAAAACCAAATAAAAAATATTCAGTAGCGGTGGAGCAGACTGATCATTGTCTCAGCCAGTTGTGAGTAGCTGTTTCTAACTCTTAAAATCCCGGCGTAGGCCTATACATGAAAGTCACAAACGTAGGATGTCGCAGTAATCTTGTTTTTATTGACGTAACCAAACGAGCGACGCCTCTGCACCAATGCCAAATACTTCAGGGACTCCTATTTTTCGCGAAAAGAATTTTGTCTCACTTTGTTTCAGCGCCTTACGTACACGTCAGCAATCCTGTTTCATGGTTATTGGCAGCGTGTTTATGTGTATCATTTGACTGAGCCAATTACAATAACAACAACGTTTCTTCAACACCACATGTCTGTGATTTGACGGTAGAATCCCAAGGCTCGTGAGAATTAAAATATCCAATCAATGACCACGAAGCAGAACTGCAGATGTGTACGTAAGGCACCGAAACAAAGTGGGGCAAAATTCTTTTCGCTAAAAACTGGGGTCCCTGTACAATTCCAATACCAGACACTCTTTCCGATTATTGGAAAAAATAATTTAACTAGAAATTCTAGTGAGATGTGACTCTATTACCATTTTCTTTCACATATGACTGCAGTGAACATTTGTTTGACAACCATAAGTTTTACATACGAAGTTCCACAGAGAAAAATATACACATTTCATTCTATTCTATGGTTTCCATCATTTCTAACTAGGTGGACGATTTACATTCTTTGCTATAATAAAAAATATAAGTGTCCGGAATTGTAATTTAAGGTATGTGCTAATACACTCTACCAAAAATCATGAAGCAATGCTTCTGTTGTGCTCGTAAGGCATTGAGAAAGGTTGATACATAACGAATTTCACCGAAAATCTCTGGAACTACCAATAACCATAAAACAGGGCTGCAGATTTCATGTAAGACATTGAAGTAAAGTGATTTTCTATGTGGACATATTACCCTGAAGCTTAGCAAACAGTCAACATTTCCCACGGTAAATTAGTGTCCCAACTAACTGGACACAATATCCGGGATCATAGTCAATTGTAGTCAATAATCAACAGATTACCATTGTCCCAAATGCACCACCACTACTTTACGCCAATTCTGTATAAAATGCTATTTTATATATGACGTTGCTTGGTATATGTTAGTAAAATACACTTGTTTTTTTTTGTCCCCCCCCCCCTCTTAGTTAAAGATGTGTTGTGAACTAGCCTGTGAAGAACACTCAGATGTCGCAGTGTACACTCGGGTGACATTAAGATGGCAATAAATCTTGCGAAATATTAGTTCCATCAAGTTGGCAGAATGGACCCTAACACAACACATGTCGCGGTCATAATTTATGTGGCACGCTAACATACATTCTTCAAGGTTGTGGCCCACGCGGTTACTGCCTTCTTGTATATTTTCTTTTTCCCCCGCGTTGTTAATGCTTTTCCTCTAGCTGAAAAGTCACGTTAACTGCAGTGTTTGCTGGGGCTGAAACACAGAGTACGTAAGAGTACAGAAGCGATCTCGACCCGCATCAGTCAGACACGCATTGAAAAGTCATTCTTCCGCCAGACGAAAAATGCCAGAGTGAGGCTCAACCAATAGAGAGTATTCTGAAATACTCAGTAGCCAATCGGATCAAAGGTCAGTGTGTAGTGTAATCTTTAACTAAGGAAAGGAAATATTGCAAGTCCAAAACCCGCCCGATAGAATCTACTGTCTTATGCATACACAAGTCCCGTCTGATACACTCCAGTGTGTGCTGTTCTAGTGAATAGCTAAAGACTATGAGTTTTCGCGAAAATATTTTTGCACCACTTCGTTATACTGCCTTACGTGAATACCCACAGCTTTACTTCATGGTTATTGGCAGTGTGAATGTGTGCAGGGACGTCTCTTATATGAATGCGCCAATCATAATAAGGTTATTGCCGCTCCACACGTCTACGATTTGTTGGTATGGAACCCCAAGACACAAGAGTTAAGAACATCCTATCGTAGACCATGATCTTTAACTGAAACAATGTGGTACAAAATTATTTTCGTGAAAAATCCCAGTCTCTATGAATAGCGTCTAATTCACAAGTGGTCCGGACTTGAGTAACGTAGGCCTGTGGATTATAATGTGCAGGTCACCGAACTAGCGAAATATTCCTCTCCCAACCTAGATACCGGAACATTTCGTGAGTTCACTGAACCATGGCAGTCTTTAGTAGAAGGCCAGAGTCTTGAATGTGGCAACGCTGCATCGGGGGCCTGCTGCCTGTCACTTCTTGACTGCACTAGCCTCTGCATCGTGTAATGATGCAGCTTTAGTGATGTGTACACATCTATATTGACTAGGGCAGCCAATGAGTGAGCGGCAGCAGGTCTCTGATGCAGCGTTGCCACATTCAAGACTCCAGTCTTCTACTAAAGACGGCCATGACTGACCTGTAAACTAGCCTTTAAGAATTTATGTTTACTGAAGAAGACAACATCTGCTCATGCGCGAAAATTAAACAATAGCAATCCTAAACGATAGTTTTAGGCAACGTTTTAAACAAAATTGTTTCCAGTGTTACGAACTTCTGAGGCACAATCTCTTAGGGACGCCGGAACCTCGTGCATTTAACTGCGGCGCAAGAGATCACGCGTAACGAATAAGTAATTTGGGATAAATGTTTTCTCTTTAAGTAGGCAAATATCATTATCTATCCATATTGACTTCGAAAAAAAGCATAGAAATTAATTGATGTTTTCAGCGTTTATTTATCTTAAAGGTGGTATTGACTTATATTAGCCCTTTCGTCTTACAGTGTCGCAACATTTGACTGGCGACCCAGAAATGTCTGGAACGCGTTTAAGGAAAAGTTAGATTTAGAAGTCCTGCGCAGGCGAGTTACTGTTACAAGTGAGATATCGAATCGTCTATGAAATCCATCCTTGCGAACTCTCAACCAATTACAAACCTCGATGAAAACGCTCGCGATCTTCCACGCTACCTTGTCAGAAGTACAATTGGTCACCCACGGATGTAGCTGCAAATTAATACGTAGCTGATGAATACAGAAGATGGTTTACCGCGGGGAAAACTTGACTGTTTGCTAGGTATCAACGCACGTTCAGCTTACCGGAAGATTACTGGCTTTCTCTTGTACGTGGAGCTGTTACCTTATTTGACTGAGCCAATAAGAATCCCACTGTTGTAAATTTGATGTCTGTTATTGGTCTGCAGACAGCTACATCATGCCAGGTGCATATCACACAGTCGTACACATTACAAGAAATACAGTGTTTTCAAGGGTATGCTGGCACGAAACATTTTCGCGAAGTACCATCCTCTCTATACTGACGACCGATATTCACAGGACTATGGAGTCCAGGCGGCAAGTCGTTGAATTAGAGAAAATTTCAAGGGGCACGTAATGTCTATGGACACATTCAAAATTCGCGTTATTTACTGACAGCTGATTAGACTCCAAGTGACTATAGGCTCGTTCGACGTCTCCCGCTGGCCGATATTGTCGTGACTTGCCGCGGAGAATGCTTACAAGGTAGAGAGGCCAATCTCTGTAAAGGCATAACACACGTAAATGACAAAACATAAATGTCAATGACCAGTTGAATCTCAGATAATTCTCTGTTATGTATAGGAAAGTGAAATTTAGTCTGCTACCGAATGACAACGCGAATTTTGCATGTCTCTAGTCATGATTAGCGATCTACAAGTTTCGCGTTATTGACTGAGAGCAGACTCAAGTTACTGTGCAATTTTGTGATTTCTGCCGTTAACCAACAGTTTGTGTGGTACGCCTGAAAGACTTAATAAAAGAATGGTTAACTGTAAAAGTCAATTTTCTTCAATGCGGGCGCTGAAAGTTAAGAAGATCCGGAGCTTATAACTCCAAAGAGTGTGTTTGGTTGAGCGTAGGTAAATGGACTCTACGACTCTAGCCTGTCGTCAAAAAATAACGCAACATTTGCAAGTCTCTACACATGAGGAAATTAAGTGACGCAGTGACATAAACGTGCTTCCGTTACGCTAGTACTTACATCGACGGCCATAAAGAAAAGAGTACCCAATTTTAGTGGGTGCTACTCCTGAATATAAATCACAGTTTTTCACCAGTTCACGCCGGCGGACATAGTTGTGCGAACATTGCCGAGCAACTTGATTTATGGCCTGAGCTATACTAGCAAAGGATCAGTGCCCGGTTCGTTCAGTTTCTCCCTAAATCCTGCGTGATTTATGAAGTCTGGTAGCAAGTCTGCTCTATGAAACGTTGTACTTGTTACTCCCAGCCACCGGATGTGTATTTCGTCCACTTTCATGGCTACTCCTGCTATGCAATAAACGAGTTTTAATTTAATTTTCTTATCAGTAGGGACCCTTGTTTTTGGCGAAAAGAGTTTTGCCCCACTTTGTTTCAGTGTCTTATGTACACACCTGCAATTCTGCTTCATGGTTATTGGCAGCGTGTCTATGTGAAGAGCCGTATCTCATTTAACTGAGCCAAGTACGATAACTAGGGCCCGGCGCGAAAAGATTTTTGCACCACTTTGTAGAGCCAGTGATTTTTGGTGAAGAGAATTCTGCAACAATTTGTTTCAATGCCTTATGTGAACACCTGTTTCTCTGTTTCATGGCCAGTGATTGGAAGTTTTAACTTTCGGCGTCTGAAGGTCCTACCCGCAAATCACGGACGTGCGGTGTCACGGTTACATTATTCTGGTTGGTACAGTCAAATACGCAACGCCACTACCCTATTACATATTCTGCCAATAAATACTAACCAGAGTTATAGGTGCGCACGTAAGGCATTGAAACAAGTTGTTGCAGAATTCTTTTTACCAAAAATCACTGGCTCTACTTACGTGCGCACCTGCATCTCGGCTTTGTGGTCAGTGATTGGATGCCGTAACACCTAGCGTGAGGAGGTTAAACCCGCAAATCACAGACGTGATGTGCGGCAGTTGTCCGTGTACTGATTGGCACAGCCAAATGAATAACGACTCCGCACAAAAACACTCTACCAATAACCATGAAGTTGAGCTGCAGGTGTGCACGTAAGACACTAAAACAAAGCGGTGCAAAAATCTTTTCGCGAAAACTATCGGGCTCTAATGATAAACGTTCCAGGGTCACCACATGTCTGTGATTTGCCGGTAGAATCCCAATGCTCGTTAGAGTTAAAATAGCCAATCACTGACCACGAAGCATGCTGCAGATGTGCACGTAATGCACCGAAAACAAGTGAGGCAAAATTCTTTTCGCGAAAAACAGGGGTCCCTACTTATTAGTATTAGGTGCGATTCGACTCTTTCGAGCCACGTAAAGGTATTATTGGCGATGATGGTATATCGCTAGAGGTACGTAAATTTCGCAAATACATTCCAGGTCAGGTTGAACGCCAGAAACATATACTACATAACCACGTGTGTGAATAGCTCGCGGCTGTCACGAAATGCATTTTACTACTGTAAGCCAGTAGTAAATAAGGAAATTATTCATAGAGCTGTCGCTTGTAATGTTGTAAGCCAATGAATAATTGACCTTATCCAGAGCGTTTACAGGACTGAGCAATCAAGGCTACTGCCAGATGAATCCACGAAATTTACGTACCTCTGTATATCGCGAAAATGTTTTGTACCAACATATCCTTGAAAACGCTGTAGTTTCTTGCAATAAATATGATTCGGTGATATATATCTGACACAACGTATAGCTGCCTGCAGACCAATAACAGGTATCAAATATTACAATATCGAGATTCTTATTAGCTCAGTCAAATAGTACAAGCTGAAGCCGGTACTCTTCTGGTAAACTGAACGTGCATTGAAATCCAGAAAACAGTCAAGTTTACCCGCGATATACCATCATCTCTAGTTATTATGTTTCAAGTTGAGTTTCTATGCAACTCTGATTTTTTTCTCCGTTGATTATTTTTCTTTCTTCCGCCCACTTTGTCTCAGGACTATTGGTGACTACATTCTCAGGCAGTACTTTCCATTTGCTGATATTTTGCCTGTATAAGTTTCTGTTAAAATTTGCTGGTGGATTTATGGCCGCATTTTCTAGATCCGTCTGGACTTGTTGAATCGAGGGTATAGTTTTGATGAGTTGTTCTTTGTAAGTCGCAATTTGATGAGAAAGTCTTGTTTCTGGTAGTCTGTGGGTATGTCCATATAATACTAATCTTTTTTCGTATGTCTGCCGCGAGATTCTATATTTTTTTTGGGTTTGCATTCGGGATTGCAGTCTGTATCCATATTTGGTTCTTTTGGGGGCCGAGTAACTTTCTTAGAATTTTACAGTCTCCTTTCAGGATATTTTCCTTATCACCTTCTCCGAGGAACGTAAGCGTTTCACTAACGTACAAGGTTCCAGGTTTGATAACTGCATTTTAGTTCCTGAGTTTTTGTGTCGAGTTTTAATTTTGTGTTTGTATCGAATATTGATCAATTTGCAAAATTTTCTCAGGTGACAGTTTCGTTCACTCGAAAAATTATAATGATTATGGATGGCAAACTTGATGTACGAAGATTGCTACTAAAATTAACCTTTATCTATGCGTTTATCAAATGAAACACAATTTTTATCAATCATAATACATAAACGAACCTACCGCGAATGCAGGGCCGTCATTTCAGGTTTTTCTGGGGGGGGGGGGGGTTGCAAGTTTTTTTGGTGACAGTGACCTTGTTGCGTCTTTTTTATTAATTAAGCATGTGTAAAATTAGAAACTTTAATAATAAACCTTCGGTTTCATGTTCTTACGTAAGTATTACTTAAATAATAAAATGCACAAAAAATGTCAACATTCATGGGGGGGAAGCAATTGCCCCCCCCCCCTGCTCACCCTAAATGACGCCCCTGCACGAATGGGTTGTGTAGTGAAATAAGGTTAAGGCTGCTCGTAAATTAAATTTGTGTTATTGAGGATTTTTTGTCACTCATTTGTTTACCAAACTAATTTAATATTATTCGGAAGAGCCAAGAGTTTGGCGCGAAAAGATAGCTACACCATTTTGTTTCAATGCTTTACGTGCACATTGGGCTGTGCTTCATGGTTATTGGGAGCGTGTCTTAGTTCAGACACGCCTCTCATTTGAATACACCAATCAGAACAAGGTTATTGTAAAACCGAATGTTATTTGAAAGTAGTACCTGAAGACAAGTTAGTGTTAAAAAAACATCCTATCGCTGACAATGAAGCAGAGCTGCAGAAATGCACACAAGGTATTGAAACCGAATGTTGCAGAAATCTTATCGACACAAAATCGTTACTTTATTAATCAAGAGTGTGTGGCATAAGAAACCGAAAATATTAGTTTGCCTGTCTCATTCTAGTCTCCATGACCCTGTTCACAAGTACAAACAGGTAAGTTGATGCTATATACCTGCATTGATATGTTTTCTTATTCAAATTTATACCAAAATAAAGATGATTTGTTTGCAAACACTGTGATATTAGGTTGCCCAAGTAAAAACGCTCAAGAGTCACGGTTGCCGTGGTTAAAAATGTGGAAATTTTAGCAAGTGCTCATTTGGGTGTAGGTCGATCTTAGTCGAGACCTTGTACTAGTAAAACTAGCGTGGCTGCCTGTGAGGTACCGTAAACCGGGGTTACTTTGACAATTTAACATATTAGTTGTTGGCATTTCTGGTAAATAAACAGATAATCTGAGCCAATTATTTTAAATAATTCATTTTATCCTTATAGCTAATGCTTGAAACTTTCGTCAGTAAATTACATAAAAACCAACATTTTGAGTTGTCAAAGTTACCCCCCTAGGTCAAAGTAACCCCGGTTTACGGTACTGCACGGGACTACATACAATGTGAAGAGCATATGAAAAACCGTTACGGAAACTACAACAGCTGCCAAGTAGCTACAATTTTAATCGATACGTGCAGGGATCTTCAGGCAGCTACACTACTGCTACCTTTATGGACAGAGACGGCAGAAATTTGCGAGTTTACTGACATTTAGGATAGCCTCCAAGAAAATATATGTAAGCAAGCAGACAACGGCTGCTCATTGGCTGCCCGCTGACACAATGACACAACATGGTTGGGCGTGCATTTAGTTACTTCTTTATTATTTACTCAGTGCCTTCCAAGATGTGTCAAATAATACAAGAACCAATTGCAAAAGTGACATGAACTTACAGTAGTTCTGAGCCCTGGTTTGTGGCCTAAACAAAAGGCGAATTTTTCAGGTTTTTATTTATGGACGAACGTCATTGCGAGGGACTGTTGGTGAATAACTGACAACCCCAGTGAAATAAAATAAATAGACACAAGAAAATTAGTAAAACGGTAGAAGCCATCAATTACACCAGGGAATAAATATAATGTTTCATATTTGTTGACACATACGTCAGCGACTAAACTCGCTCGCAATGACGCATCTCCATTTAAATGTTCAGCACATAGTAAGTTACGGGTCGGGACAGAAAAATTATACAACGTCGATCACCTATACTTAGAGATAGAGACCTGAAAAATGCGCGTTTTCTTCTGGTCCCAAGCTAGAATTCCAGCAACTGTAAGTACGTGCCACTTTCACAATTGGCCTTTGACTTATATGACACTTCTTGTAATTGGCTTAGCCAATAGCACAGAAGCAAAGCAGGCCCATATCACTGCGTCATTGAGCAGCCAGTGAGAAGATCATGTCTGCTTGAATACACACATGTTCTTGGAGGCTAGCCTACATGTGAGAAAACCCGCAAATTTTTCCCGTCTCTACTTAGAGATTATGGTTTATCGCGGGAAAACTTTACTTTTTGCTGGGTTTCAACGTACGTTCATCTTATGAAAAGATGACTGGCTTTCGCTTGTACGTGGAGCTGTTACCCTATTTGACTGAGCCAATAAGAATCCCGCTATTGTAATATTTGATGCCCATTATTGGTCTGCAGACAGCTACGTTGTGTCAGACGTATGTCACCCAGTCGTGCATGTTGTAAGAAACTACGGTGCAGTGTTTTCAAGTGTATGTTGACACAAAACATTTTCGCGATATATCATACGTATCTACCTATACTAGATAAATTTCACTGCTTTATACTGTACACTGAGTGTCTTTAGTGGACTGTTTCATCTCCCGTCTCCGGTCATACTGATTCCTGTTTTTCTACGGATTCCCAGAATCGCTCCAGGCGAATGTTCGAACGGTTCCTTAACTTTCTCATTGCCGATTCTTCTCTCAATTCCTGCCTTTGCATAAATTTGTGTGTGACCGTTTGTAATGATCTCGCTGTCGATAGACGTAAAGCTCACTTTCCCCTACTTTATAGCACGACAAATGTTGGAGTTGATATAAAGCAACTCATGGTATACGTAGTTAGTCACTGTTTCTTATATTATTTCTTCATGCGAATTAGTTTAAGCAGTTTTCACACAAACATCACTGAGCGGCATCTGTCCAGAAAATTGACCGTCTTATTCTACATGAACGTACCCCTACTCTTGGGAATGTGGTTAGACGTATTTATTAATTATAGCTAGAGATGATGGAATATCGCAAAAATGTTTTGTGCCAACATAGCCTTGAAAACACTGACACAACGTAGCTGTCTACAGACCAATAACATGCATCAAATATTAAAATAGCTGTATTCTTATTGGCTCAGTCATATAGGGCAGTAGCTCCACGTACAAGGAAAAGCCAGTAATCTTTTGATAAGCTGAACGTATGTTGAAGCCTAGCAAATAGTCAAGTTTTCCGGCGATATACCATCATCTCTAATTATAGCATATTTTTTTGGTTCTTGGAAATAAAACTGCGGTGGGAAAATCTGCATAGAAATAACCCTGGCAGGAACACAAAAGCAGAAAAGTTGGATGAGAAAGTGCTTAATAAAGTGAGAGCCAGTCGTAGAGTTAATTAATACAAGGAATATCGTGTGCAGTCCAGTGTGAAATAGGTGGGGGGGGGGGGTGAAACCGCTTGCAGATGAGACCAAAACTAAGGTACATAAAAAGCAGTCGTGTACGTGCGGGGCTATGTATGACTAGAGAGGTGTATTTTTATCTCTTTTTCCTGTACTGTTACAGACCTACTGCACCCTTAGTAGTTTTACGGAAAATAAACTGTGCATATTACATTTTTATTTCATTTGTGACTTTCTCATGTACATGTAGGTAATCACCACTTCATATCTTAAAGAAGGGATTGGATATCCTTATTACTTTTGTTGAAAAATAATTATTTAAGGGCGCGGTTCACCACAGGTTTCAACGTCTTTTTTTATTTTTATACTTGTACCAGATATTTCTTTCTTATTTTGGACATAAATTGTGAGTAAATGTTCCTCTTAGGAAATTTGTGTATCTGTAATAGTTTTTGCGTGATAAGTCGTGAACTTCTAAATTTGCACTTTGCGGACTTACCAAACCGAAAAAAAAAAAAATTCACAATGTGTATAACAACGTTGTAGGCTATGATTTGACATACATAAAAACGACAAATTAAAATATTTTTGTATTTAATAAAAAATGCTGAATTTTGAATTGAAAATTTAAAAATTTCAACAATGTTTTCAAAATACAATATATATATATATATATATATATATATATATATATATATATATATATATATATATAATGTGTAAAATCATAGCCTACAACAATGTTATACACTGTGAATTTTTCCGGTTTGGTATGTCCGTTGGTTTTAGTGGCGTACATGAAACTGTAAAGTGAACATTTAGACGTTCTCGACTCATTTCGAAAAAAAACTATGAGATATACAAAAATTTCCTAAGGGGAAGATTTAGTCACAATTTATGTTTAAAATAAGAAAAGAAATATCTGGTTCAAATATAAAAATAAGAAATTTACGTTGAAAGCTGATGTGACCGCGCCCTTAATATTCGGCTATGCATAGTAACTTTTTGTAAATACCAGGTACAGGCGGTTCGGGATAATGTGAGCACTATTGAACTTACCCTGAGCGCAATATCACTACTCATTATTGCATACAATTCCACTTTACCAGTGGATGCCTCCATCTTTGTAAGGGTTTTGGAACAAATTACCGAATGTAGTTCGACGTAGTTTAATTTTTTTTTAAATATAAGCGCCTTGATTCAATATCAAATAAAATCCGCTTATGTTTTGTATTTTGTATAATTATTGAACTGTTTTATTTTTAAACTGTGAAGGCCCCTACCGACCGCACAATATAACTTGCAAACACAACGTGGCGAGTCCATTTGACGGGCGCTTCCCGTCATCATCCTGCTGTCTATTGGCGGTGAGTATTACAGACAGAGTTCTTAGGTTCACTGAGAGATGGCGTGAGCGAGCTTGGCGACTGAACTTTGTACTCGGGTGAGGAGAGGTTAGGTGAAAGGGTTTCACGCCCCTTTAACAACGTTGTCTTAAGGGTGTTCACATGGCAAAAATTCATAACTTTATAATTGCATGATATAGTGTTAGTTTTCTTGACGTTACATGTGACTACATTTTCCACTAGTAATTTTTTAGCCCTCGTAGTTTTCCCATAGCGGCATGTCAATACCAGAATTGGCAAGTTACGGGAATATAGTAATAACAATTACCAAGTGACTTACTAGAATTAATTAATTTACACTGAAATATGACGGTATGTGCCATATGCTGAACTATTTAAAACCAGACTACAAAGTCCTTTTGTCTTTTTTAAAAATTGCCGTAAATGCAGTAAATTGTCATCATTTTCACAAAACCTATAAAAATGGAAAACTGTATCTTTTTATAATTGTTAGTAGCCTACGATAATATCTAGGACTCTATAATTCGCGTTTTCTTTTGGCCCCAAGCAAGAGTTACAGCAACTGTAGTTCATACCTCTTTCGCAATTGGCCCGTGACTTATTTGACACTTCAGGGAAGTCGCTTAGTCGATAGTACAGAAGCAACTAAATGCAGGCCCATATCACTACGTCATCCAGCAGCCAGTGAGCAGTTAATGTCTGCTTGAATACATATATATTCTTGCAGGCTAGCCTACAAGTCAGTTAACGTGCGAATTTTTTCGGTCTCTTTTAAAAATATTAACTTTGGATTTTAAAATAATTTTACTCTCAGAAAACCTCTGCGCGAGTGGTTTACGTATGTTAAAAATATTTTTAAGTCAAACGCCAATGAATGTAATGTGAGGTGAAAGGACAACACAACGAACATTCCCGAGCTTGGATTCGAACCCAGAAACTCTCGCACAGTAGACAGGCAGCTAACCAACTACGCTACGGTCAGCAATGTACTCAGTGCGTCGTATATTGTGCGATGAAAAATATGTTAACTTTCCTATACACGCAGAAGTATCCGAGTGGAACGTAGGTAAGTGCAATTGTCAAATTATATAAATATATATTCAGTGTACGTTACGTGTTATGACTGCCAAATATTGTACTAGAAAATTTTTCCTACTAAATGGTTCGTATTTATGTTTTCATCTGCTGACCGAGTGTATTATTGCCTGATCGTAAATGGAAATTAATTTGGAAGATTTATGTTTGTGGTTTTACTAGTGCAAATGGTAGATTTATTTTTAGAAAGAGATGTGGATGGAAGTACACTCGTTTATTTGTGTTTTTCCTACCTTTAACCGGACCCGTCATAGGCATATAAGCCTGGCTTGTAACAAAAAACTACTCACTATATGTCACTATTTTAGAATGTGCAAGCATTAAACAAATATATAAAATGAATCTTTAGTTTTCTCGAATACAGTTTCTTAGATCTTTATTTATTAAGTCTTGTGTTGTATACAAGACGGTATGCGAGAGAAGTTATGCTATGCCTACTTTACTTTTATGTAATATGTTTGTCGAGACATTACTCGCAAAAGTTTTTGAGGTTTTGTTTATCGTTGTCTGTCTGTGCCAATGCGCGTATGTGGATTGAATAAAAACAACCAGACAAGCTGCTACACTCAACGCAATTCAATTTACATGAATCCATAGACAAAAGTTTTACCAAGGGTCCGTCACCATGACTTAATAGTCAATGTTGCCAGCTGTGCAATCTCGTAGTGTGGTTGCCAACTTCACTGAAGAAATTTCAAATTTTACAATAGTTTACAGCACTTTCAAAGTTTATTTATAATCAGGTGTGCACCGATCCAAACACCCAACATTGTCATTGCTACAACATTACTTATAAATTTGACAAGCTAACCTATAATCTAGATGTTCATTTTAATGAAATGGTTGACAGTTTATCTACAACCCGTGTACAATCAATTTGGGAGGGAACATAAAGGAAGTGTTCCCGTACAGAAAACTATATTAGTCTATATAGGCTACAAGTTTTTGATAACGATAGCTATTATTGATCACTTTTGTATCTGATGAATATATATTTTAAACATCATTTTTCGGAGTAGTGTAATATATACATAAACTGTGATTTCTTTGAACTATTCTTGCAATGGGGTAAATGATATAGTAAAATGTGCAGTATTTTTGTCGTCTCAAACCAAGATTGAATTAAAAATAATAATAAAAGAAAAAACAAGCCGAATTGGCAGTAGTCAACACGTACATAGATAATAAAACCTAAAGAATATCAACAGGAATTGTTTAGAATCACAGAAAATACAAATATATGAAGGACAAAAAGTTCAAAACAAAAAGATAAGAAAGCGAAACAAAAAAAAAAAATAAATCGAGAAGGCTCATGACACCAAAGTTAGGACAGCACATATAATAATTAAGACGAAGACATTGTTCCACACTAAATAGGATGTTTCAACAACGACGTCACAAACACAAGTCTACACGAATCAACGAAGAAAACACGAACTCCCGTGTTCTTAAGTACTTTAAAAATGTATCAATATGCAACATACCTAATAAGTAACTGCGTATTCTGCATGCCAGAAACTGTAACATTAAATTATCTTCCCTGTGGTTTCACAAGATCGCTCCAGGTGAATGCTGGGATAGTTACTTAACAAAGGCCATGGCAGACTCATCTCGAAGCTCCTGCCATTGTACCAAGTTGTGTGTCACAGTCTATAATGACCTCGCTGACGACGAGACGTAAAGCCCAATTCCTTACCTTTTCTTCCGTAATCTCTACAATGAAGTAGACGAAATTAGATAGATATACTGTGATGTTATTATCGTTGTGATGCTGTACTGCGCATGAAGCATCCATATTATAGTATGTCCACTTTGAACTGAGCACTCCCTTACACTCATAATATCCATAAATTGTATTTTATTGATACCAAAGATGTCAAGTTTTGAGAGTGGTGAAACGTTTATACCGGTTTTTGTTTCAGAGAAGTTTCCATGTTAAAAATAATAAAGATGTACTGTAACATGGCTGAAAGAAAAATGTAAGCAGTGCACACGATTAGATGTAGCCGCATTTATGTTCACTATCGTGTACAGCGTTACAATTTAATGCAAGACCCTTCTTCGTTAATTTTAATATATAAGCTGGACCATGAACTAATAAACTGCTTCATAAACGCGAGTCCATCCACGCCGTTCGTGGCTTCTTAATTTAACAAACACGCTTGTTTACACTCAGTTGTATTAGGAAGGATGACAGTTGATCAGACCGTAGGCTCAACCACAACATTCCTCACGCGCTTTTCATTCCCGACACCGGACGTTCCTCTCCTGCATCCTGCGTAGATTGTTTATCGTACCTAACCGCACTTAAGTGTACAACCGGACGTTGAATATACTAGAAACACAACTCGCTAGTCACAAACTTCTGCATCTTTGAGACACGTATCACATGAGAATACAAAAGCACTACATCATGTATTGCTAGAGACCAGAAAAATTCGCGTTTTCACTTGGGCACAGGCAAGAATTCCAATAACTGTAAGTTTTTATCACTTTCGCAATGAGTGTCTGACTTGTTTGACACCTCCTGGAAATCTCTGAGCCAATAACAAAATTGTAACTAATACATACCTATATCACTTATACTACGGACCCCTGTTTTCCGCGAAAAGAATTTTACCTCACTTTGTTTCCGTGCCTTACGTACCCATCCGCAGTTCTGCATCGTGGTCAGTGATCGGATATTTCAACACTCATGAGCCTTGGTTTTCTACCGACAAATCACAGACGTGTGGAGTTGTAGGAACGTTATTGTAATTGGCTCAGTCGAATGAGATACGGATCTTCATATAGACACGCTGCCAATAAACATGAAGCAGAATTGCAGATGCGTACGTCAGGCACTGAAACGAAGTGGGGCAAAATTCTTTTCGCGAAAAACAATACAATGAGCATCTGCTGTCTGCTTCAGTTCACAAATATTCTTGCAGACTAGCTTACAAGTATGTGAACCCGTGAATTTATACCCGTCTAGGTATTGCGAACTCGAACCGTTAGCAGCAAGGGGCTCTAGAC
This sequence comes from Medauroidea extradentata, assembly GCA_003012365.1. NCBI lineage: Eukaryota > Metazoa > Arthropoda > Insecta > Phasmatodea > Phasmatidae > Medauroidea > Medauroidea extradentata. The sequence goes on from PNEQ01051707.1 coordinate 34,801, forward strand.
ATGGGATTTATGTGCCAATGGCTTTAGTGTAAGGTGTTCTCCAAATGACAAACATTTTTCTTCCAAGTGCTCGTATATCGCTACTGAACGGCGAATGACAACGCATCCGTGCCGAGTCATAAACCTCGAGATTGCGTTGGTTGCCAGCCTCCGTAGCGACGTCGAGTAGGCGCCTGTCTGCGGTGCGAAAGGTCCTGGGTTCGAATCCTGGCTGAGAAATGGTTGTTGTGGTGCCTCTTCGTCCCCCCTTCACCATCGGCGGCTCACAAGACGGCGAGGTACACAATTAAACGCTAAAAGCCTTAATCTATAACTGTAGGTTTCTTGAAGCCATGTTGCGAAAATTAAACAATAGCAATCCTAGACAATAGTTTTAGCCAACGTTTTAAACAGAAGGGTTTCCAGTGTTACGAACTTCTGAGGTGAGGCACAGTCTCTGACGCCGGAACCTCGTGCATTTAACTGCGGCGCAAGAGATCACGCGTAACAAATTAGTAATTCTGGATAAATATTTACTCATAAAGTTGGCAAACACCGTTATCTAGGATGGTCATTGAGTATTTTATCCATATTGGCTTCGAAAAAAGCGTAGAAATCAAGTTGACGTTTTCAGCGTTTATTTGTCTACCACGCACTTAAGGCCTTGTTACGGAGTTTTGTAGTGATTTCGAAAATATGTTTTTTATTGCTACCTAATATTCATATGAAAATTTCGCTGCACATTTTTGACACTTATATGTTATAATTTGTAGCTGTTTTTTTTT
>PNEQ01051707.1:35664-55206 GCA_003012365.1 Medauroidea extradentata
CTAAATAAATGACTGTTAAAAGAAAACTAAAAATAATACAAGAAAACATAAATATGCAGAGTATGCTTTAGTCATCAGGATACATACACAACATGAAATTCCAAAACTGGAATCTGGTCAGATAAAAACAATGAACAAACAGAAAATAAAAGAAATAACAAGAATATAAAAATAGCTAAGTTGACATGCGGCACAACGACGAGACGAGACAAAAACACAAACAGAAATACAACAAAACAACGATGAGACTAAACAAAACACAAATATGTCGGACACAAACAGAAAAAACAACAAACGACACAAATGATGAGACGAAACAAGCACAGTAGTTTTCCAAACAGTCAGTATAAACGACGTTTCGGGAACTGGAATCTGTTCCCGTCAACAGGTAGACACACAGGGTTCAGGAACACGAGTGCGACTGATGAATTATACAGAACGATTTTTTAGATTTCATTACCCAAATTACCACGTTTTTCGTCGTGAAAATGAGCAAAAATGAAGGAAATATATATTATTTTGCTGGCGAATGGTACATTATTAAAAAAAAAACGTGTGCACAGTATTGTGCATCGTGTGATTGCACATTGACTCAAATTTTTTCAAAACTTTTGGTTTAAAAAATATTTGAGTTATTGGCACCAGTCTGAAAAAAAAAACTCGGGAACAAGTCCTTAAGGCGGCCGCCTGGTGAAGGGTATGTTTGTGTGTGTGTGGCGAAATTCTATGAGGCGCTACGAGTGACGTCGGCCGGCACATGTATTGTGATATCGCCTCTACGGCCAAAGTCGTAAACGCGTGCATTGTTCCCGCCGTAACGTTTTTACTGTGGGACTTTAAGCGGTGATCCTATAATTTTATTGAACACGTCACTGTAGCAAAGTCCAATGTACTTCTAGACCACAATTTAGAACAGATCCGTTACATATATCTTGAGAAACAACCGTTGCTGATTTGAACCAAGTTTGAGGGCTTTAAAATAATGCTTCCAATGTGGGCGTGGTGTCTTGAAAGTCACATTCACAAGTAGTCTGAAGTGTGTTTTCTTTTCGTAGATAAGCATTATGGACGCACGTTTACTGGACTCTGAGAAAAAAACATAATTCCGAACATGCTGTACTCAGTTCAAGCACCAACCAGACGGCCGCCTTAAGAGAACGTTGAAACCTCTCCCACACCTCGAGTTCGCATCATGTACCTTCTTCGGGGATTTTTTGTTATATGACTTGCTGTTTTTTTTTTTATATTCTAAGTGCAAAGAACACTCGAGAAGCCCCGGATCAAGTGAGTGCAAAGTTCCAGCATGTTACGGGAATTTTGCCGCAAAATTTCCCTCCTCGCGTCTGCGTGGCTTTCAAAGCTGCTGAGTGTTATCTCTACCTCAGCCTGGGGGAGCCAGCACAGGCTAACGCAGTTTTAATTTGGCCTCGCGTGGGTACGTTTACGACCGCCTGCTTAACCTAGGATCAAGGAGACCTCGGGCCCCCATCGTTAAACGCGCGTGGCAGTAAAACTCGGCCGTATTCCCCCTCCTCTTCCTTCCGCGGGTCTTGGATCATCTACAAAAATTCGTCCCTCTATTTTTACGGCGGAGAAAACACTGCCCTACCCTACAACAACTTATTCGCTGAAGCTTCGTTGTTTATCCATTCCGCAACTGTGTTTTACTTTGCTGTAAATATCGTTCTTGGATTATAATATATGTTTAAAGTGTACCTAAGGTCTTCTCCTTTCTGAACATGTATACAAGTTGTAAAATATTTGTCTTTGAAAGGGTAGTGGCTAGAGTACTCGCTTCCCACCAAGGCGATCCGGGTTCGATTTTCGCGGGGTTGGTCCCTGGATTTTCGCATGTGGGAATCGTGCCACTGGTCGGAGAGTTTTCTCGAGGGTATCCCGTTTCCCCCGCCCCTTCATTCCGGCGCTGCTCAATACATAGTCTCATCTCTCACCAGCGCTGAAGGCCTCGATGTTGTGTGATAGCCAGAATCTCTTCAATCAGTCCAAAAGGTAAAGCAGAGAACTACATCTGATCATGTCTTTCAACACGTGCACTAACATCAGACATTTGCAGACCTAGTTTACGTGCTATTGGACTACAGCCAGCGACGTCGTGTGTGATTTGCTGGTAGAACCTCCTCCCCCCCCCTCCCCGAGACACCGTGAGTTAAAACATAGCCTTCTTTAGTAGAAGGCGTCTTGAATGTGGCAACGCTGCATCGGAGGCCTACTGCCGGTCGTTCATTGGTAGCCCTAGTCAGTGTAGACGTGCACACGTCACTAAAACTGCATCTATACACGATACAGAGCATGGCCAAGAAGTGACAAGCAGCAGGCCCCCTACGCAGCGTTGCCACATTCAAGACTCCGGTCTTCTATCTAAAGACGGCCATGGTTAAAAGCATTCACACATTGATCATGAAGACGTGGACATAGGATTTTAGAAGAGATAAACGTTTTTTCTGTAGCTATGCATGATCTCTAGAGCTGGTGATTTTTGGTGAAAATAATTATGTTACATTTTGCTTCAGTGCCTTATGTGCACATCTGTAGCTCTGTTTCATGATCAGTGATTGGCTGCTTTTAACTCTCAGTGTCTTGAGGATCTACCCGCAAAACACACACGTGTACACTCTAAAATAACGGTAAAATTTACAAAAATTTTTTGTGTACTTTTACAAGTCCTTGATTTTCTTAGTGAAATCATTAGTTTATAAAGTTACAAAGGTAAACTTTGTAATACTTTAAGGGAATTGTACCTATATGCCGACAGTTCCTGCGTTATATATATATATATATATATTTTTGTAAAATATGACAAGGCACTTCTTTGTAGTTGTACAAACTTTTGTAAATGTTGAATTATTAATTTGTAATGTTAAAAGGATTTTGTTTGCAAAAAAACTAAGAAAGATTGTGTAATCTACCAAAATCATAAGTTCGCGAGAAATTACGTATGAAAAAATTTAAACCTTTGGAAAGCGTTTTTCTGGAATGAAATGTGTGTTTGTAATAATTGCGTGCTTTAAAAGAAAGAATTATTTCTTAACTGTACATTGAATGTATACAAATAAATAAAGTCTAAGCAGTATAGATGTGCACAGGGGTCTAAGGGTAAGATGCGTAGAAACTAAGCGTGGGGAGAATAGTTCGAAATTTTGTACGTTTGTCTTTATTTTCAAAATAATTTCATGTTAACGTCCTTTACTCAAAAGTTATTTGAAAAATAAGTTCAGTGTTATATGCAGTACAATGAGTATTTAAATTTATTTTTTTTTTCTTATTGAAAGTACAACTACAAGGCTATTCGTTGTAATTTATAAACATATACTTTAGAACAACCACTGTAGTTTTACAAGGAATTTCTTTGGCAACTGGGTTACCAAAGATTTTCTTTGTAAAAGTACAAATACTTATTACAGTGTGGTGCCGCAGTCTCGTTGACACAGTAGAATGAACTACTTCTCTTCATGAATACGCTCTGCCAATAACCACGAAGTAGAGTTTGCAGATGTGAGCGTTGTGCATTGATACAAAATGTTGCATAATTATTTTCACCAAATATCACCCGCTCTTCTGATCTCTCAGCGACTGATCTTAAGGCTCTGTTTCAGTAGCCATATAGAATTAATTATTTTTCACTTTTTTGGAAATCTAACAAGAAAAATGTTAAATATGCGATATACCTCAAATTCTATTAACATTTCGCTACGGTACAGACCTTGCGATTTAGCTGTTAACATATAACTTCGCTACAGTGTGTGGTTCGCAAATTATTTTATATTCACAATTTGTCCAACAAATTGCGACCTAACTATACATTACTAGCTCTATAGCCATCTGTACTGTAGCTCAAAGTAAATAGTATTTGCGGCACAGTCGCCGATTTAACATTTTTCTTCTCAGAATAAAAAAAACGAAAAATAACAACATTCAATATGGCGTCTGAAACCGAGCCTTAATACGTGAACAGAAAACCAGTTATGTATAAATCTAATACCAACATACCTTAATCCTAGGGATCAGTAATTGACTGAAGATTTTATATAGGCTGTACACGCTAAAATTAGCATTTTCCAAATCCTGATCTATTTTTCTTTCATGTAATGTGCGTCATTTTGCTTCTTGTGTACTAAATAAACACAGCGTGTATATTATTATTTATTCGAACGTCAGTGTCAAAAGCCGCAATAAAATAATTTTATTATTATTAATCTCAAAACGACTGTCTTCAAAAGTGCCAATTTTACCGTGTGTACGGTATAATAATATTTAACCAGGCTTTTATTTTAATGCACGTGTAATTTTTTTTTTTTTTTTTTTTTTTTTTTAATATTTCAACCCAGTAACTTTTTATAATCCTCAAAGATATAAAATTCCTTTTTCATGCGGATTGGGAAATGTATAAGCCTGCGTTTGACAGTTGTCGAAACCATTCCAACTGCAAAATTTAAACGTATTTCGTGAGCAAGCTACTGCAGAAATAAAACAACATATGTTTCCAATTTAATTTCGTTTATCTGCAAGGAGTATGAAACGTGTGCGATATCAGCGTTCAAAACACTCAGCCATACAAACATTAACTGATTGCGTTGAAATTAAACAGTTGGCCATATATCCGTAATATGTGCAAATATGCAAGCAACCAAGGAAAATGTAACATCTAGTAAGTTTTTTTATTTTTTATTTTTTATTTTTTTATTTTTTATTTTTTTTTCATGTTTTAGTGCGCTATGACAGGTAATTTAAATACAAAAGCTTTATTTATACTCTTACGTCTTTTATTTTCAACGGCTTCAAACTGCATTTATGGATTGTTACTTCTTTTCTCTCAATACGTATGTCAGTATCCTGCTAATAATTAAATTTGTGAACTGCAGAAACAGTATCTGTGTCCGTTTTAATTAGGCTTAGTGTTCACAGCACTGCGTATAAAATAAGGAAACAAAAGCGCATCGCGTGTCTGCTCTTGTTTCGCGTTGCCAAAAAGTGTTACCATGCATTACAAATCTCAATTCGTTATTCTGTGTTTCTTTCTCTTTCTATTTTCTCTCAATCATTCCCTTTTGTTCCATCGCGTTTCTATGGAATCCCACCTGTCGTGATAAATCTTACTGGACGTTCGCCAATTATATTCTGAGCCACAGACTAGCTAGCTACACAGAAGCGAAATGTATTGCGGGTAAACCTGAAGATCACAGACGTCGTTCCGCAATAGCCGTGTTATTATCATTAGCGTATCCATGTAGAGACATTTTGCCAAAAATACCGAAGTATATCTAGAGATGGACATGAAATGAATTATAACCTAGCGTGATCAAGAAGCTTTTAGCGAAAAACAGCTGTCCATACAGATTGCTTAGATACCCATGGTTAGATATGATGGAATATCGTGGAAATGTTTTATGCCAACATACCCTTGAAATCCCTGTAATATCTTGCAACTCACATGATTCGACGATATACTTCTGAAACAACGTGAAGAAGATTAAAAATTTAGAAACAAGTATCAAGATTTGAAAATTCTTAAACAAAAGTAATCTTTTGAAAAGCTGTTTTTAAAAATATGTAATGAACTTTATCCTACAGAGATGATGCTAGTAGGACATGTTACACATATTTGCAGGGACTGTTTTTAAAAATATGTAATGAACTTTATCCTACAAAGATGATGCTAGTAGGACAATGTTACACATATTTGTAGGGACTGGAAAATTTCGCATATTCAATGACCTGTAGGATAGAATCTATAGTCCTATGCATATTCAAGTCCCGACCGTTTGTCCACTAACTGCTACTCAGTGGAACTTCACACAATTAACGAATAGTCATGGCTTGAGTATGCATAGTACAATGGATTCTAGCCTGCAGGTCATTGAATACGCGAAATGTTCCAGTCCCTACATATTTGATATTATTTTCTTGGCTTAATTATTTATATTACCATATTTTTGACTATGAAGATTTTTTAATCTTGTGTTTAAAGAAATATTTGTCATTAGGTGAAGTATAAATAAGGATATTATGCTTGCCTTTAGGTTAGTTACTAGAGTTTATAATAGCCATTAAGCATTTAGATGTAAGTAACCATTAGTTTTATTAGTTTCTATTACCTTTATGGATGTTTTTTTATTTATTTCTCAAATTTTGGTGTCATTAAACACGTATTTGTTGTAAACCGACACTTTTAAACTGTGTTTTACACCCGTCATTGGAGAACAAATCTGACTGATATGTGACTGGGATAGAGGCATTATATACATTATTTTGAGTTACCTTAAATATGTATTAAGTTTCATAAATTACTGATCTGTGTATAGTTTTTATTGCCGACGATATTTAATACAGCACGTGTTTTGCTTCCGTGTGGCCATATTGGTACTCTAATATAATACCCGTGTTGCTATCTATTGTACGTGCAGAAACTAGTTTTCTACTAAGAGACCAGCGTACAGAGACGAACGAATTATCAATGTTAAAACTTGTAATCGGAAATATAAAAAGGAACAAATACAATATATATTACTTTTAACAAAATTTATGTAGTAAGTTCGCTAATTCAAAACACGCCGTAAAAACTGAGAACGAAATAATTAGATAGACTAATAAAGATTTTCAGAGCACATTTTACATGGTTGCCAAGCATACTGAAACTCTGGTAGAGAGAGGTGATAGAGAATACGGTAGTCACGAGTGACTAACTGAATTGCTGTCGGTCTCGAAAAGTAATCATAGGTGACACTCTTTAACAAATGTGAAATTACAGATTAGAGCTCCATGACGCGGCCGACCAATCAGAGAATCGTATAAAGTACGCAGGATCCAATCAGACACAAGGAGCTAGTAGAGAAACTCGTTCAGACAATAACTAACCGAATGCGGTTATACGTACGCCCAAGGAACTGCTACGCCATTTCGCTTCTATAGATGTAGCCATTCTATAACCGCGGCCCGACTTTACTAGCCCCAGGAGGTTCGACATTTCCAATCCCAAGATGTTAACGAGGTGCGGGGCGTCGCGAAATGAAGTCGGCGAGCAGTGTCGACCCGTGAACATTTTTAGCTCTGTGAGAGCATGTTCACTGTTCGACTTTTTCCCTCCCCTGTCCTCTCATTCTCCACAGAGTCGGTTTCACGCAGCGCCTTAGCACAGAACAGGACTTCGCAGAGAACCTAAATGATGTGGCGATAACTTCTGAGTAGGAGGGCGTGGTGCATAATTAACGTAAAAAGAAAGTCAACTAAAAATGCCAAGTTTTTCGAGAAAGTTTATTTATAAAATTAAAGCGCAATCACAGAGAACAATTTTTGGCAAGTTTATGGGCAAAAAATGTTTTTTTCCAGTGTAGTGCATCCGTTAAGCGCAATCTCTAAAGAGTGCGTGGTAGACAAATAAACGCTGAAAACACCAATTGATTTCTACGTTTTTTTTCGAAGCCAATATGGATAAAATACTCAATGACAATCCTAGATAATGGTATTTACCAACTTTATGAGTAAAAATGTATGCAGAATTACTAATTCGTAACGCGTGATCTCTTGCGCCGCAGTTAAATGCACGAGGTTCCGGCGTCAGAGATTGTGCCTCAGAAGTTCGTACCACTGGAAACAATTTTGTTTAAAACGTTGGCTTAAACTATTGTCTTGGATTGATATTGTTTAATTTTCGCAAACTGGCTTCAAGAAACCGACAGTTATAGGGTTATTGCTTTTAGCGTTGAATTATGTACCACGCCTCTTAAGCCTTAATTTTGTGTATGTTGTTACCACGGAAACGCAGACGCCAGAGAGGACCTACCAATTAGAAACCTCCCGAAGCACGCAGAGAGCTATCAGATGCAGACCCATGCCTAGAGACCCGGAAATTTCGCGAATTCATTCCAGGAGAAGCTAGATTTCAAACTCCAATGTGTGAGAGACTATTCCGCGATTGGATCATTGTTGATGACCTTGCGGATTGTGAACCAGTAGCAGACCTGCATGAAAACACTGGGTCGCACGCTACCTTACCAGAAGTACAACTGTCCACTCACTGGAGCAACAGACAATGTACGAGTAGCTGAAGACAAGAGTGTATACAGTACTGTGGAGTCTAGCCGGGTGGTCGTTGAACCCGAGTTTCCGGAACTCTACCGCTAGCGTAGGCTGTAGGGACTTCCTCTGTGGCAGGAAGTACCTAATACAAAATTTAGTAGAGACCTGAAAAATTTGCGTTTTCATTTGGGCACGAGCTAGAATTCCAACAACTGTAGGTGTATCACTTTCTCAATTGACCTCTGACTTATTTGACATCTCCTGGAAGTCTGAGCCAATAACGGAAATGTAACTATTACACACCTATATCACTTTAACAGCGAGCAGCCAATAAGTACCTGCTGTCTGCTTCAGTTCACAAATATTCTTGCAGGCTAGCCTACAGGTCTTGAACCCGCGAATTTTTGAGGTCTCTAAAAATTAGATACACGTCACGCTAGCAAAATGTAGTATCAAAAAAGGGTTTTATTATTATTATTTTTTTTACTTTCAAAGAATTTTTAGATTTTGTATAACGCGTTCAGTATAGGGAACTAAAAAGTTCTCGAGTTAAAGAACTGCTAGAATCCACAGTTTTGTGTGTACTCAAGCGTCGACCATATTTTCATTAGCTGCTACACACTGTCAGTGGCAGGTCATTGGTTGTTGCCAAGCGCGGCTGCAGCTGTCGAGAACTGTACTGAGTTGTGTGCTACAGCTAGAGACATGCAAAATTTGCGATATTTTCCGACAGCGGACTAGACTCCAACTGACTATAGTCTCGTTCGACGTCTCCCGCTGGCCGATATTGTCGTGACTTGCCGCGAAGTATGCTTACACGGTAGAGGCCAATCTCTGCGTAAAGAAAATGACAACACGTAAAACTTCGCGGCCAGTTGAATAGCAGATTATACTCTGTTATGTATAGGAAAGTGAAGTTTAGTCTGCTACCAAATGATAACGCGAATTTTGCATGTCTCTAAGCTATAGCTGAGGACCAGAAAAATTCGTGTTTTATTTTGCGCACACGTTAGAAATCCAGCGACTATAAGTTTGTGTGATTTTCGTAATTGGTCGTTGTTATATTTCACATTCGCCTGAAGTCTCTGAGTCAATAATAAATACATACCTTAACATGCCCTGTATTACTGAATCAACGAGCAGCTAATGAACATCTGTTAATTTTTGCTTGAATACACATATATTCTTGGAGGCTGGCCTACATGTCAACGAACCCGCGAATTTGTCCCGTCTCTAGCCAGAGCTGACATGCTGGTCTGTAAGTGCCGCTTATTGCCGAGTGATCACTACAGAATAAGTAGCTAGTAAATGTTTGATGGTCATTGGTAGAGGTGCGTCAATTTCGCGGATTCATCTGGCAGCAGCCTAGACTTGTCAGTCCTATACACCCACTGGCCACAATCGATTATCTATTGGCTTATAACCGTACAAGCAGGTAGCAAGCGATAGCACTTCGCATTATTTCCTTATTTACTACTGGCTTGCAGTAGTCGAACGCGTTTCGTAACAGCCGCCAGCAAGTCACAGACATGACAATGAAGTATACATAATTGGCGTTCAACGTGACCTGGAATGTATCTGCGAAATTTACGTACCTCTAGTCATTGGTAGGGACCGGAATATTTCGCGAATTCAATGACCTGCATGATAGGATCAACTATCCTATGCATACTCAAGCCCCGACCATTTGTCCACTAGCTGCTACTCAATGGATAGGGACCCTGGTATTTCGCGAAAAGAACTTTGCCCCACTTTGTTTCGGTGATTTACAGTACGTGCACATCTGCAGCTCTGCTTCGTGGTCAGCGATTGGATATTTTAAATCTCTCGAGCCTTGGGATTCTACCGGCAAATCACATGCCGTGAGATGTAATTGACTCAGACAAATGATATGCAGCTCTTCACACAGACATGCTGCCAATAACCATGAGACAGAATTGCAGATGTACTCGTACAGCACTGAAATAAACTGGGGCAAAATTCTTTTCGCGAAAAACCAGGGTCCCTATCAATGGAACAGCAGATAATGAACGAATATACGGTGCTTGGATATGCATAGGACAGTGGATTCTATCTTGCGGGTTATTGAATTAGTGAAGTTTTCCTGTCCCTAGCCATTGGTACACATCGAGTTCATTCGTAGTGTACAGTTCCCTGACTATCTTCAAACCTAAGGTAACAACCCACGAGCTGCCACTGATAACTGTAGCAATAAACATTGACCGAAGATCAGTGTTTTGAGTACCGAATGGTCAGACAATTCTGCCACCACCACGGCGATCCGGGTGGTCACGGTCCCAAGATTTTCGCATGTGGGAATCATGTCGGATGATGCCATTGGTCGGCAGTTTTTTCTCGGGGATTTCCCGTTTCCCTCGCCCTTTCATTCCGGTGCTGCTCCATACTCACCTCATGTCACCCCTCACCTGCGCTAAAGACCTCGATGTTAAGCGCTGACCAACATATCTCACTCACTCTAACGTGCTGATAATTCAATTCGCGCAAACTTTGTTCCCTTAGTTCGGTAATATTTTACTTAACATCATTTCTTAAAATAAAATCTCTGTCTGTAAATGTGACAAACATATAATATCAAACGTACCGACGTGTGTAATAGTTTCTGCACTCGTGTTTGTTTTGCAGCCTGGCTACGTAATACGAGCGAACAAAGAAGCGCAACAGCCACTTTTATCATGCGCCATGGCCGTCTTTAGTAGAAGGCCGGAGACTTGAATGTGGCAACACTGCATCGGGGGCCTGCTGCTTGTCACTTCTTGGTAGGGCCCGGTAGTTTTCGCGAAAAGATTTTTGCCCCACTTTGTCTCAGTGTCTTACGTGCACACCTGCAGTTCAACTTCATGGCTATTGACAGAGTGTTTTTGTGCAGAGTCGTTATTCATTTGACTGTGCCAATCAGTACACGGATAACTGTGACACATCACATCTGTGATTTGCGGGTTTACCCTCCACACGCTGGGTGTTACGGCATCCAATCATTGACCACAAAGCAGAGATGCAGGTGCGCACGTGAGGCACTGAAACGAAGTGCTGCAAAATTATTTTCGCGAAAATTACCGGGCTCTACTTCTTGGCCACCCTAGTATCTGCAACGTGTATAGATGCAGCTTTAGTGGCGTGTACACGTCTACACTGACTAGGACAGCCAATGAGAGACCGGCAGCAGGCCTCCGATGCAGAGTTGCCACATTCAAGACTCCAGCCTTCTACTAAAGACGGTCATGCATGAACTCAACGAGCGAGTAACACGAAAGTGTAAGATTTTGAAAAATCCATCTTGTACTCGATAGATACGCAAATTCATTCAAGTCTCTTCCAATGGGGTACTCGTTTCCAAACATTAAAAAATATTTGAGTTTTACGTAAGTTTTGCAAGGCTCATCTACCCTGTCATCATCATTACAATGATTGTCTTGGCTATATTTGCATTAGAATGAATTTCGATTGAGAGTTATGTTTTAATATTATTGAAAGTATTATTCGAAACGAGAATGTATTTTATGTAATACTGTGTTATGATTATATGTTTTAATTCCTTGTGTAATTTAGCACCATCATTTAAGGTCCCATTTTAAAATAGAATACTGTAGGAACTACCGTCTAAAATTATTGTAATTTTTATATATTTACTATAATAAGTGTTTAAGAAATAATTGTTCCCTGTGAAATATAGCTAATATTTGTTTATTGCTCAGCCGATTTTTTTCCTGACAACCATAAGTAGAGGTACGTCAATTTCGCGGATTCATCTGGCAGCAGCCTAGACTTGTCAGTCCTATACATCCACTGGCCAAAATCGATTATCTATTGGCTTATAATAGTACAAGCAGGTAGCAAGCGATATCACTTCGCATTATTTCCTTATTTACTAAAGGCTTGCAGTAGTCAAACGCGTTTCGTAACAGCCGCCAGCAAGTCACCGACATGACAATGAAGTATACATAATTTGCGTTCAACCTGACTTGGAATGTATATGCGAAATTTACGTACCTCTAACCATAAGATAATACGTTTTGCTGTATGGTATGAATAACAACTTCTCTAAGCATTTTATGTAGAGTTTAAAAAATATTAAAGTTGATAAGTGAGGGGCAAGGCAAGTTCTCAAATGATGTTTATATTAAGATTTATGAGTGCCTCAACTGAAATCAACGCAGATATCCATGATGGCTTGGTTACAATATCTACACAGCAGCAGTGCAGTTGGTGAAATCTTTCACTATATATTTTATGTCATTCTATTGATACACTGAAAACTGACTTTGGTCAGAAGGAATGTAAAGAAGGATGAACTCGGTTGTACTCACAGGATTGAGAGTCCTAATTTTGCCTCTGTCGTCTGAATTGCCGGAGCACTTGAATGTAATGTTTTTAAGTGTGGAACACTTAACGAGGATCAACATTTGTACCAGTCACAATAATTTTGCATTTTGTATGCAAGGAAGGTAGATTTAGAAGGGCAGCCATTTAACCACTATAATATATAGTAAATGGTCCCTATGTTAATATTGTGTTGTACTCCTTTACTTCCGCAGTCTTCCATAACATATCCAATGATACTGTTCGTAATTGCACTGTTTGTATAAATGATCCTCTGGCGCCCAATCTATCATACTATAGTTTCACACTTCATAGTATGTATACATACTATATTATACAATACTTCCTGTAACACCAGAGAGTGTAATGTATTGGTCCCGCAGCCTAGGAAAGGTTTCGAGGGAGTGGTGCAGCGGATGTGAAATGGTATCTACTGCGCAGCTACCCGCCCCACATTTCCCCTCCCAGCCAGTAAGAGGGGAAATTATGGAGACTTGAGTGTGCCATTAGCAGCTATTACCAATCAGTAGATACGCACACCTCTGCTGGTTAGGGGCAGGAGGAGGAGGAGGAAATTTTCCCTCTGTGCGTCGCCAGGACCTTTCCTATATTGTACGACCAGTATCGCACTTTGTACTCCATAATTAACTTATTAAATTATTTGGTATATTAAATTATTTATAACAGCTCTGCGGCTTTGGTAGAGTTTCAAAGAGGAAGAATATCGGCCATAGCTTTTGTTGTGGAACACTTCAGCATTCACGGGATTTATTTAGAAAAAAAAAAAACATTGTAAATCCGAAATCTTGTTGACCGGAAGGGAAATCGAACCCGTGTCCCGAAAACGAAGCCTTTGTAATACAGTTCCACCCCACTCGGTACTTTATGACGTTGGTGAGTCTGTTAAAGAAACCATTACGTCAGAATGAATTTAGATTGTTGTATGTACAGAACAAGCTACGACAGAAAGATTTATTTAGATATGAGTCACCGACATTTATTTCTCTCCGTAATATCCTTCGTGACTAACAGTTAAAACAGTGTAACAACTGTGGAAGTTTTTCAGTAGTAAGTTTTATTCTAAATTCGCATAAATATAGCTGCCTAGGCGAACATATTTTGCAAGTTCGATGCCTTTAAGGGCACAGCCTACCCGCGTGTGAGAGGCTCAAAAGCGACGGAGCAGTAAGGTCGACCTTGAAGCGCGCATCAAATCCCGCATAGCCTCAACGAGCCAAGCGCAGAACTAGCGTGCAAGCTTCCCACCGAACGGTTTTACTATGGGACTTTAAACGGTGACCATATAATTTTATTGGTGGAAAGTCTGCCACTAAGTTCAGTGCAGGTCGCAATCTGAGTTTCACATACACCCGGTTAGTACATTTTGGAGTACGGAAGTCTGGAAAGGCCGGTTTTAGCCATGTTGGAGGGCTCAGGAACAACGTTTTTATTGAATGTGGCGTCTTAACAATGAGGTTCCAACCTTATCTGAAGTTTTTTTTTTCGTACATTGGCACAATGAGCACACGTGGAATATTTTCGTAGAAAAAACCTGTTTACGAACAACACCCTGCAACCCATTCGAATCGTGGGGTAGGCGGCCACCTGAAGTGCGGAAGTGTAAAGGACACGTAGACCTATCACGCCTTCTCATAGCCTGCGTGCAGTCATCTTGCTGACATTCAGTGTTGACCTTATCATCTTATCACGCATAGCTGAAGACAAAGGTGCATTGCACACGTCTATACCTTCTGAAAGATTCTGCGCGAAAATTTTCATACTTAAATAAGACCACGAAAACACCCATTTCCACCATTTTCAGCAGAGTAAAAATTGATTTTGGAGATGGAAGACTTGTACTTTATTCCTAAGTAGACATAACTAAACGCACGATGTGAAGTTTTCGAAAAATCTTATAACTTCCGAAATTTTTCACACCACTAGACGGCCTGGGCAGGCGGACTCCTTAAGGGCTTGTTACTGAGTTTTTTTTTCAGACTGGTGACAGTAACTCAAATATTTATTTACCAATAGCTTTAAGAAAATTTGAGTCAATCTGCAGTCACATGATGCACAGTACTGTGGTTGCGTTTTTAAAAATTATGTGCCATTCGTCAGCAAAAAAAAAAAAAATTTTTGCTTATTTTCACGACAAAATACGTGGTACTTTGGGTGATGATGTAGCCTAAAAAACCGTTCAGTAAATTTCTACAAAAAAATTTAGCTACAAATTATAACATATAAGTGTCAAAACTGTGGAGCAAAATTTTGATATGTGTATCAGGTAGCATTAAAAAATAAATTTTCGAAATCACTGTAAAACTCGTTAACAAGGCATTAAGGCATTTCTATGCACAGCTTGAAACTTGATTCCAATGGAATTTATATGTGGAAGCTCGTTACCTGTGTTCACAAATAAATACCAACAGTGGTGTACATGTTGCTCACACAGTAGTACGCGTTTTAGTGTGATGGCATAAATCAATACAGTCAGTTGCACTGAGAAATCATGAAATCATACTTTTTTTCATCGCTGACGCTTCAAAATTACGACCCCATTTTCTAGTATTTTCTTTCAGTCCAAGATACGTGTCGGTAGCATGCACAAGACTAAACGAAACATCGATGAAAACACGGAAGAACACAAATTTTTCTCAAACGAATTAGCCGCGGCGTTTCGAAAGTAGACAATTGCTCCGTCTCATTTGTATTTTCTATGATCTAGCTTTTATTATTTGTGTATGTGTTGTCTACAGTCAATTCAGCTTGTTGTTCATTAATGTTTCTTCTTAGTTCACTTTGTCTTCCTGAGATGACATAACACTGCTATATTTAAATAAATATTTTACACCCATCGCAATAATCATTCAAAGAGAGAGAGAGAGAGAGATACGATGATTCATTCTGTTTCACTTTCTTGTAGCCTATATCTCCAATAATTTCGGGTGCTTGTTTATAATTGAGGATTGTTTGTGGGAAACGATGTAAGTACCAGAAAATCATATGTTGAGGTTTTTCATTGAAAAAATTTATGTCCTTTTGCTAAAACCGTGGGAGGTGTTACAAGTGCCTATAATGCAATGTTCAGTTGAAACAAACGTCTATGGAATTCACTTGTTGTAACTCTGTAACTGTTGCCATGGAGAATGATACAAGTGCCGTCGGAAGTAACATTTTTCTAAATTTTTCTGCAAAAGTTGTTTTCACACATACAATTCTGTAAATAAGTGTAATACAGCATTCGAATTATAAAATTATTCGTGACAGGTTTTCAATCCTGTAAATAAACGTAACACAGCGTTCGAATTATACAATTGTGACTATTTTTTTTCGTGAAAAATGTATTATTTGGCATTATGTCACTTCCCACAAACACTCCTTAGTTATCTTTATCTGGGTTAAGTTCCAATTTGTTTCAGTCCTCGCCGAGTTCAGTACGCTATGAGGGGTTTCATTATGAGCGCGGATATTTAAAAAGTTCGCCGGCCGAAATCCGTTACACGGCAGCTCTGTGGCTTACAAGAGCGTGCATGTACGAGATATCTTGCAGCGCAATAAGCACACGGGTGAGCGACAAGCGTTCGATATATCGATATGTGGCTTCCACGCGAAGCTGTGTAGGTTACTTTATCACGTCGCTAATATCACTACCTGACTTGCCGCTGCTAAGTTTAGCTGCACGACTACGTCGATATTGCGTGCTATACGAACACGTGTCGACGTTTTGCTGTACAATGTAATGCGCCGTACTAAAATATCCTCACCACTATTTAAAATGAAGGGGACTGTGTATGTGTAACGCACTGTTAAAAATGTCCGTGATCATCCTGATAATTTTACTAAAACGTCTGTTCAGTTAACGGAAACATCATTTTGTAACACAATTATACAATTTCGTTTTATTAATTAAACTTATGTAAAAAAATACCGTACACATTATTGTGTCTGCATCATAAAGAAGTCTCATAAATATGCGAGTTTCCATATGTGGAGTTAGTTGCCTCCCGTAAATTAACGGATACTTTTGGGGAATTTTTTGCCAGCACTTCTCCGTAAAACAACAAAAATTATTTTTAACAATGGCACCAAATGTTTGCGTGAGTTTTTAGCAACTGTTGTTTGGTACTCTATAGTAACATACTAAAAAATTCCACTGGCGTTTGGTACCACTTGAAATACTCTTATGTACACCGTTATAAATTTCAACGAAAATGCATTGTTAATAAACCGAAATAGTGTCCGTAAAAATTAAATACTAAAATGGCTATATTAAATTTACACTACGGAATCATAGGTAATATGTCCACAAGACTGCGGACACTTGCACGGAAAAAATCGTAAATTTACGTTTTAAGAGAGTTGTAAATATTACGGCTATATTTTAATAACATCACCGGTATATCTGCAAATATGTATAAATACAATTGTAGCATTATAGATATGTGAGTATTCCTGAGTTCCTTGTGATGAAACTGTTGTAGGGAAACTTCTGTTGGATTAGCATATAAGTTTCCGTGAATTCACGGAGGTATCTGGAGAAATTTTTATCGAAAATTCCGTAAACCGACGGAGAACAATTTCCACAGTGTGGTAAAGATCAAACAATTTTTTTTCTTTAATGTTTTGCATTGGCGTTGTCTGGATTTATTTACAGACACCTTTAATTTATTCACATTTTAATTTACGAAAACCGTATTGCGTTGAGACAACAGGGGGAAATTTGCGACTTACAAAACGCTCGTTGAATACGAAGTAAGGAGATGCCATTGGTAGGCGGGTTTTCTCGGGGATCTCCCGTTTCCCCCGTCCTTTCATTCTGGCGCTGCTCCATACTCACCTCATATCACATCTAACCAGCACTAAAGACCTCGATGTTAAGCACTCACCAAAGTCTCTCTCACTCACTCACGAAATAAGGAACAACTATACAACCATACAAACGTATAGTTCATCCATATTGTTTAGTTATTTAATCACGAAATACCCCAAATCAAAATGTTAGCTTCAACTATCGTAAATATTTTTGTCTAATTATTTGCTTAAATAAATATTTGGTTAGCTAACGAGCTTAAACCATACTGTTCATTGTTTTTCAACAAAAGAAAAAAGTCTGCACTGTTGAAACAATGGACCCCTCAAGTGAATTTCAATGAGAACATCCACACTACGTGCATATAAAACGAAATCGATGTGTGTTGAAATGTTTTAAATTTGAAGTCGATTTGAGGTAACTATAGCTACTTAAAGTTCGCGCTTTTAAAACGCCCGCGGAAAAGTGCAGTGACGTCACAAGCCATAGTACACTCGGAGCCTTGGCAAGCTAGCTGACTGCTGTCGCACTCCGGCGGATTGCCAGACTACGCTTGGTCAATAAAGAACGATTTTTAAGTCTGTTACGGTGGTTCATTTGGTTATACGTATGTAGTCAATTATAAAATGTAACACATGTTATATTTCAAAGGTATTCGAGTCGGAGGTTTTATAAAAGGTTAGTGTTACGCACATTGTTATATCGCGCAATGTCCGAGCACTGTGATATGCAATAATACATTAAATAAGTCTGTTTACTGGCGCAAAACATTACTATATTTAATTATTTAATACCCATATATTTACTTTACAATAGAACCACACCAAGTGTCGGCCACGATGATGCAGTAGTTACTCTCTGGGCTGATATTGGAAAACTTAAGTGAATTCAGTAATCTTTCGGGTTAGTAAAATATTGAGTCTCAGATTTTGCATGGAACCGTCGATTCTTTATCCAAATTTAATATCTTAAATAATCAACAGTATTTTGTATTTCAATACGGATGTTAGGTTCATATGCAATACATAAATTTATACAACAAAGAACACTTCTGTGCTATTGTGTGATTTTAGTTTAGCGTACCGCAAAAAAAATTGTTATTTATGTTGTATAACAGTGTAGCATAAGCCTACTGCAGTACTATTTACCACTAATGACGTGTTCATTACGTAATATGTGAAGTAACGAGTGATTGAACACGCAAAAAAGAAACACATTTAGGTTAAATGCAAGCTTAACCATATATGACCTATCATTTTAATGTAGGTACACTATCCTATTATATAACATAAAAAAAATCACTTTCGCGATTCGCATTCAATTTAAATCGCTGTTTCTTCCACGCAAATATGCAATTTCAGACATCGTATTAATATGGTTGCGAACATGGAAAATAGATGGTTTAAAAAAATTAATAAAACATGTTTGTATCAGACGCTTGTAAAACTATCTAATAGTATTATTTAAAAAATATAACGTACGTGGGTTTTGAACCCAGATCTTTAAACATAGCAGCCAAGTACCATAACCAACACGCTACAAATGGAACTTTGCATGAATAACAAAATATACATTTTATGCGCTGAAAGTTATATGCAATACAAGGGGATGGAATGTTTTCCTTTTTAATCTGATTGAGTCAATGGCATTATGAAACCCAATGAAAAAATAATTTGCAGATATGTTTTCATAATACAAGTGTTGCTAATTACTATAATAGTATGTTTTATGTGATAACACCGACACTGTACTAACCTCACATTCACAATATCTCATGTTGTAGGTCTACATTTACAACACTGTAGACTTCATAAACAAAAGAAACACTACTGCAGCGACTCTCATGGGGAACAGCGTATCGTGCCATAACACTGAGGTTAAGAAGAAAATAATTTCCTTTGACATAAATCTTCAAAATTCAGTGTCCTTTAGCGGTATAAGGATTTATAGAACCCTTGATTTCTTTATCTCAATCAATGAAGCTACTTATAAAGTACAACTTGGCTATATCAGTTCATTTTCAGTAAAATATGGAATATTTTCCTTTTTCATCTCACCCATTCAATTATTAGAATAATTTTATATTTTCCCTTATAAGCAGAGACATGAACTTTTCGCGAAAAGAATTTTGCCCCACTTTGTTCCAGTACCTTATGTGCACGTCTGCAGTTCTGCTTCATAGATATTGGCAGCGTGCCTTTGAACTGTGACGTTTCTCATTTGACTGTACCAATCACAATAAGGTTACTGTAACACCACACGTCTGTGATTTGCGTGTAAAACTCCACGACACACGAATGTCAAAACATCCAATCTCTGACCGTGAAGCAAGTCTGCAGACGTGCACACAAGTCACTGAC